>KZ308587.1:29897-41146 GCA_000376725.2 Ladona fulva
CTGCTGAGGCTGACGACAGTTTGGCTCGAAACGAAATTTTAGCAGACGACGAAATTATCAGGACGGCAACAGCAGAAGATGATGATGATGACGACGGCACCCCTATAAACTCCGTTAAATTTCTCATTCTGAGGCTGTGGCGGCACTCAATACCTCAGTACAGTCGGCTGAAGAGCAAAATTTTGAAGTACACGAAATTATGCTCCTCAGACGTTTAAGAGACCGCGCATTTGATTTAAAAATAAGAACGGCCGCGCAAAAGAAAAACACGGACTTTTTTGGACACTGATTTCGTTCATTTACTTTAAATGTTGTAATTATGAATGTAAAATATGTATGTAGTAATAACGTGTTTTACGTTATTTTTTAAAAACCTCGCTAATCCGGAATTCCCGCTGATCCGGACGTCCGTGTGCCTGAATTCGTCCGGATTACCGGGATTCTACTGTATATCCTAAAGGCATGACGAGGAGCTCAAACTATAAACTAGCAGCTAAGTGTTTCTACGATAACTTTACATCCGTTGGAATTTTCATGAAAAAATAGAATTCAATTGTTAATTTGAGAATATTTACGCAAAATTAATGTTGTTTCATTAAGATAAGGTTTATAAGATATTACCCAAATCCGCCAACGACAAGTCTCTAAATCCGACCCTCCTGATTCAGGAATGTAAGGAAAATCTTTATGTTTAAGCGATTTTTCTTATGATTTTTCCTTCTACAAGAGATACCAGGTCGCATTAGTAATTTAGGAATTAGTGTAGCTGAGTGATTACCACAAGTAAACATGAGAGTACAAATAGGCAACGTTTATAGTGTGAACCTCACTAAATGCTAAATGAAACGAAACCTGAAAAATGTCTGAAGATGCGTGGGTGTGAAACTATTTCAAGGAAAATCTGATCTTCGTTTCATTTTTATGTGGATAAAAGTAGGTCTTCTCCCTTTATTTGACGGTTAGATGCGTTTAGAATCGAAAAAAAATTCAGAGTTTAAGAGGAGTCCTTGTTCCCACGCTCAGAACTGATAAGCGCTACCTCACCTTATCGTTACTGCCGTCTTTTACACCTTCGTAAACCCTTTGCCCTTCCCACTACTAACCATGGAACGATGGTCTTTATCGAATAACTGGAATGAAGAGAAACCTGTGTTGGTTTGAGTTTTCAAACGTGGCTTGAGTAAGTTATTTTTGAGAGGTATTTTTATCTTTCTCGTCTTTATTATTAATTTGATCTTTCAGGAGCTTTCGCCGAAATGTTGGTCTTAAATGCAAAAATATTAAACACGATAATATTCGATAAAAAAGGGCGTGACAGATTTTCACACATGTCAGACGTAAAAGTTTTGAGTGCAAAAATTGCAAGGGATTCGCCAGTAAGTGTTTACGTTGATTATTTTAAATTATAATTTCTCGCCAGCACAGTATAAATACAGAAAGCTGTTCAAGTTTATATCAAAATATAGATCAAAGGAAAAATGGAAAGGGTAGGATTAATTTTTTAACGGTTTTTATTGTAAGAAGCGGAAGAATTTCTGGTGAGATATTTTTGTTGTAAGAAGGAAGAATATGAATACCGACCAACTAACGAGAGAAGAGGAATCGAGGATTTTCATCTGATAACTAGGAATTTACAAGGGTTAAATTTTTGTTAAAGTTTTGAGGCCCATCTTCTCTCCAAATTTTAGAAAAATATCGTTAAAAGACGAAACGGAAGATAAGCGATGTAGGTTAGAAAGAGCGCTAATAATATAATACAAAAGTGTTACATGTTAAATTCGATTTCCCTTATATACTCTTTTGCGATATTGCAACTCGTTACTGTATTTGGAAAACCCGGTAACATCATATTAAATTACAGTATCTTCTTTTTCTCGATACATTCCTCCCAAGGAAAGGTGTTCCATGGAAAGGATCTTCTTTAGAAGGTTATTGCGTATTTGAACGGCCCTGCTGTAAGCGCCTGCCAAAGATAAGAAATTCCAAGGAAGAGAATATGGAATGGAGATAGACCGGATGTCCTTTTGAATGTCCTTTTCATTGCACAGGCTATGGAAACTTTTAATCTCTAAGGATGAAAGAAAATAAATCGTACGAAAGAATTTATAAAAGATGAGAAGATATGAAAGTAGGTGTACCAAGGCTTGAGAGTTATTTTTCCTCTCTCGATCCTGATTTTCTTTGTCTCTTCGTCTTTTCCAAATGATTCAGAATCAGGGCTTAATGTAATAGTAGGAAAGCATCAGGAGGGATAAAAATAGTGACTTAGGTACATTTGTTTAATTTATTTCTCATTTTTAATTAATTTTTCTGTATTGCCACGCAAGAAGGGATGAAGATTTCTGATTTTCTCTTCTAGATCATAAATATCATTATCACGTTCCAATCGTCGATTGATCACATATGTCATCATCTTTTACATCGTAGAATGTTCAGATCTTCTCTTTTCATTTGATTGTTAGCTAAATGAACCGACCCATGTTAATAACCCTTCACGTACGGCTGCCAAATCTCTCCACCACTCGCTTCGGTTGATATGTTTTTCCATAATTAAATTTAAACAATAACACCAGCAAAGAAGCGCAATAACTCGAATTTAAATCATTGAGGAAATCGTCGGTACGAGGCATTGACGCCGGCTACTCGGTTTCAGATACCTACGCCGGTCGTGAAGGTTAATAAGTACGGTGATATGTAGGATTTGCATTTTTGCATTGCATAGTTTGCATTCTTCGATATTGGAAGGAGATTTTGATATTCATTGTGATAGTGGAAAGTGATATATCGATATAGAAGAGAGGGAATAAATAAAAAACCACGATCTGGTACGTTGTATTTTGGTATTTTGTAGAGCGCAAATTTCTCATATTCTTTAGTTTCCCTTAATTAGATGGAAAAGGTATTAGCGGTATCTTTCCTATTAATTATTTGTTTCATCTATCATATTTTACTATTTTAGCCGAAGGAAACCCAAGACAATTGATTCGATCGATTTCTTCGGCATGCAGCGCAATCATTAGGATGATTACACTGTTTTTATGTGTAGGGTTTTCTAGCGATGGAAATGTGAAGTCGATAACTTGAATGCACTGTATTCTTCCCTAAGCCAAAACCAGGTCGTTCAAATTTTGAATAGGTTCGTTGTTAGCAGGGGTTATCTGCTTTCTAGAGAATTATCTTCTGCTCGGGCAGGTGTTCGCCTTGTTACGAACTTCCAATCCAGATTCTGATAAGAAGTGGCACAGCTTTGACACTCATCGACTCTTATGTACCTTCGTCTACGAGACCTTTATATTAGCCGGATGTTTCTAAATTATTACTATGATGCGTGATCTCATTCTTGCAGAAGAGCTGGATTGATATAACCAAATACGATGAATGTCAAGTCATTCAGGAATGTGAAACTAAGAGTAATCTAGAAGTTTTGTTTTACAAATTCGCATTTGAAAGATTTCTTCCATAACACTTTATTATTTTGATCAAATCTTAACATTATTCTTGCAAATTTTCGTAAGCTATTTGACAGTCCAATTGAGAAGGGAGAATAAATTAGCGTAAACTACCTTTTGATATTTTACGATCTTTTGCCTAAATAAATGTGGAACGTCTGTAGGTTTTCATATTAAAAATCTTTGCTCAAAGAATAAAATTCTGAACACCTTTTCATTAATTAAAGGTTATATAATAACTAATTGAAGAAACTATTGCAGTAAGAATGGATGATTTTATAATTACTGATGGTTCTGTGTTAGAATCTTCCGTATAATTGACATTGACTTATATATTTCGGTTAAGGGTATACCAAAATCACTTTTATTTTATGAGTTGTAACTTCATCCAGCAAGTTCTGAGAACTTTATGAAACGGTACGTAAGTTTCAGACGGTGATTTTTATGAATGGGTCCCTTTGTAAGAAATTCTACTCCTCCCGTACATCCGGTGTCGACGATATTACTTTAACGCCTATCGGTACTGTCAACTGAACACATATACAGGACGGCGACTTGGTGTTCGCGTATCACTCATATGATAGAGAATTTAAAGAGGAAAATCAGCAGAGCTTTTGGTAGTTATGGAATGGCTATTGTGCATGCCCCCGAACATTTGAATGTCTAACAATAAGTAACATCATCTTGGAACAGCAATACGGTGATTGGTTCATTGCTGCTCTCCTGGTCGACCTATTCCCAGCCAATTGCTTCATTCCCTTATTGCCTTGACCTCGACATCTCGACCAAAACCATTACTTGCTTCTCATAATCTGACCTAGTAGTTCTCCCTCTACAATTTCAATCGTTCCCTCCAGTGCTATTTTCAGCAGACTTTCGTGTCTGTGCCGACGGGATTTTCCCTTCTTTCTCAATGACATGCTGAGTCTTCCCTCTTTATTCGGTTTCAGAGGACTTCTGAATAAGTTACTCAAAGTATGCATTTTATTTTCATCAATGTCCGGTAGCATCAAATCATCAAATGTTCTTTTCTTTGCTATCCATGAAGTCCATTTTCCGCAGCGGCACGCAAGGTCACTCCATATGGTTATAAACATTTCCTTATTATACAATTTTATCTCATTCGCACGGAGCAATTGTCTTCTCTATAATAATGCTCTGATTGAACTATTATTTCTCTCTAATTACTGTTAATGTAATATAAGAATTCAATTCAATGGTGATAATTACAGTATGCTCATGGAGTAAAACTTTCATTTCTTTCCGTGTTTTCCGGGTGCTTTTCTCAGCTCCTTTCCTTCCTTGCATACTATATCTTTTTATTAATGAAATGAAGTGCTGAGTTCGATCATATCATACTAGAATTTCCAGAAACACTCATACATTTTCCTATGATTGGCTGCAAAATCGAGAAATTGAGAGTTGCAAGACAGCTAGAAGTCGTTCTTTGGTAAAATTAGTCCCAAAAGCACTAGCAAGACTCACATTAAGCTGCGCCCAGGAAGTTCCGAATGAATTTGAGAGGGTAAGTATACGAGGGTGTATGCCTCTTAACATTGAAAATAAATGCCTGTAAACTCTTTTTTTTCCGAACACGTCAACGAGCAAACAACTTTAAAGACAGGAGGGCAGAATAGAGACATTTTCTTTTCATTTTCGGTGGAAGAGGAGGTGGCGAAGGCAGCATAGGGGCGGTTTTCCTCTACCGTAGCATTTTGATTACGGAATCCTTTTCTTCCACATCCCACTCTTCCTTACTCTCATCCAAGGCCATCTGGGGAATGGCGCATAAATTAGATGAAGGAAGTTTCCCGTGGCGGATACCTCTCCTCCTTCACTCATTCAGGCTTCATTCATTAAAGGAATAACATTATTTCGGCCATTGGACTGAGAGGAAAAAAAAATGAGATCTACTTATATGAAAAGCATAACATTATGGATGCTCACTGAATTATTCTTTCAGCGCTAAATATTGTCAATGGGAGATTCCAGGCGTTTTGGAATTCGAGTGCATGTTGTCATGTTACGTACAACACTCTTGTCGCCCCTCTTTCGTACCGAGACGCCCTCTTCAAGGTAATTTTCTTTGAACCGCAAAGGGATTCAGGAATGTGAACCCCTATTCCGATGCTAATATGCTGAGAACGCATCATCATAACCGTAGGACAGCTAAAGAGGTGTGAATATTTTCAGAAAACGATCCAAGTAATCTCCTCTTTTTCCGAGTCAGATGGAAGCGATAAGGTTACGCATTTTATAACATTGGCCTTTAGAGTATTTCTGAATTATGCAAAAAATCAGGCGGTTTTACTTCATTCCATGCATTTTATAGTATTCTAATAAAGACAGCGCCATAAAACCAACAGTGTGTTCTAATACGCAAATTTTATTCATGATTAAACCCCTCCTAAAAATTGAACATGGAAATTTGAAAATATATTTTTTAGGTAATAGCAGTTAAATTGCCTTCAGAGAGCCCAATCCATTACCTAATCAACTTTATTGGGATGAAAATGTACCGTATTACCTATCAACGATTTATTTAAAGGTAGTTTAATTAACTCTCCGATGGACCCAGTAATTCAGCCGGTGAAAAAATATCGAGCGTCCTAAATCTTATTATTCATCGTTACTTCTGGAGTAGCCTAAACCCGTAACACTGACCTTGAAAATCCGCCCATTCTTTAATTATGGATTTCATATGTTTCCCAGGAACTCCATTATCATACCCATCTATTATAGTGCTGTGCGCTAAATTATACCGCAGCGTATTAGAAAAATCCTCCCTTTCACTCGAGGAAGACATAACTCACATTTCGGATTCCAAAGCATAATATACGATATGAGACTCGGCTTATAAATGGCGTATAAACATCGAAGATCTGCGGCCGGTATCCGAAGACCATTAGTGGATAAAAGATAGATAAATATTCCCGAAAAATTTATGGCGAGCTCGTTTATCCTGAGTGAAAATAGAAGAATAAACCACGAGCGACCGAATCGAACGCTATTATTAATTTGGAAACTACCAACAAATTGCTTCCAAATGGACCCCCGTTGCGAAAAACCGATATTTATGGTCCCGCACGTCCCCATTCTTTTCATCAGCAACACCCTTTTTTACACACACCTGAGCACCTTCGACTTCCAAACGGAAAAGCCGCTTTTGACGAATCGGCTCGCATATAACGCCGAAGTCGTTTATAAAATCGAACCAATACGAGGAGGACAGCATCGAAAGAGAAATCGCATCCCTCTTCCCGAGAGATTTCAATGGTCGAGTCATATATAATATCCTACGTCTTGGATCAGTAAAGCGTTTCGAGGTTCGCAGTTTCGCGATTCAATTGTCATTCTCCTTGAGTGTCCACGATCGTAAAACGCTTCGATTAGAACTCGCCGTATTTGGAATCCACGTGCCCTGTGGCGTATACGTAGCGCAAATGTGCTAGGCAGCGTGGACCAGAGTTTTTTTTTGACGGGCGGTGTCCCTGGTAGATCCTTCCTCGGGACAATGGGCATGTCGTCTCTGGGCGTGGACTCTGGGGGCGATGGATTCGACTGAAAGGTGCGGTTCCTTCTTTTGGAATATCTCGACTCTCGCCCCTTTATTCTATCCCTACCGGAATGCAAATCTAGGACTCGAGGAATATTCCATGCCACCTAAAGCCACCTAATAATGTATTCCATTTTCTCGAATCTCTCCGTTTTCTCGTTTCATACCTATAAAGCGCCGGGTTGTGATGATTCTAAAGTTTCAAAGGTTTTTCAGTCTTCCGTGGGTACAATCATTTAAGCAATACCTCGGATCTGTCGAAGTCACTTTAGTAAATGTCGAGAGATATATTTTATCCACTGAAAGAATTTTCGAATATCTATATCTCTTAAGAGGTGTGGGATTTTCGAATTACAAGTTTGAATGCAATTCTGATCGAGAATAAGGTGTAACGAATGAAGTTGCGTAAAAATATATCTTCGCGAAATTTTGAATGATAATTAAAGCTGAGCGATAGATGACCATGGAAGTTATGTGCCAATAACTAACGTCGCTTTCCAACGTAAAGTACCTTTTAATGACTTGCAGAGGTTGTTTCTCTTCCTGAATTAAATTAGAAATAATGATCTTACGAAATCAAGATAAGTGCCAAAAGAAAGAAAAATAATCATAGATTCTTATTTTAGTCGTGAAATATTGATATAGATCCGAAATGGCGAAAAATTTGATAAAATATACGGAAAATTCGTAAAATTTTTCGGAAGTAAACAACCCATTCCTTTGACGACCAAGGCAATTGTTGAATGATGATTTCATGAGTTATCCCATATAAATGCACGGGGATAATCAGTTCTTATAATTTTATATAAGAAATGTACGTAATGTAGGCTTTCATGACTTGAAAACAGAACCAGAATAAATATTATAAAAAATGGTGAGAAATATATTGAGTTATTATGATCTTACGACGGATTTTTTTTTGCTTAGGAGGACCAGATGTATACGATAATAGATATATTTTTAAACTAAATTAAGTTCCGTCATTCTTGACGGGGGCGATTACTAGTATTCCAGAAAAAGAGTAAATCCTACTTTGCAGGACATCGTTAGTTCACTCAAGAAAAATCTAGATTCTACTTATTTTCGCAATAAGTATTACGCAAAACTCAACTTTAAAGAAATTATAAACTGAAGTCTACTGAGACTAAAAAGCTAGTGATCGCTATTTTTCTTGATCTCAAGAGAACTATTCAGTTCCTCACTAAATATTAATTTATGAATAAAAATTGATGGGCATCAATTAATCGTATATTTCCTTCATGAAGGAGAGTGATAATAAGTACATGATGGCGTTAGTTCTAATAGACAAAGTGACATGAGTCCCCCATGTTGCGTAATTGGGCCACTGCTTTTTTTGACGAGCATCAACGACTTAAGCAACCATATTAATAGAAATATTTCGTAACTTTAGCTTAACTTTGTAATACTGAGATAAATATCGAATAAAGAGGACCTCATATTTGTACGCAAATTTGAGAAATCCATACTCTAAAGGAAAAAAATTGTGTTATTGGCGTAAGAGTTTGACAACGATAATAAAATCTATTTTCTTTACCCAAGAGTATACTTTTTATCGTACTACTTGAATCTTTTCATACTATATATGGGAAGGTAATAAAGCTTGACCTGTTTTATCCAGGACCCTTTCGATTACATGCCTATATAGCGTGTTTCTTATGGAGTCGCATCTACAGCCTTGTTTGTAGGTGCTTTCATGACATTCATTAGAACTTGAGTTCGTATGTTACTTTTATCCTTTAACAACCCCCAGATTTCTTCCGATAAATTGTCTTAACCTCTCTCTCTTTTCTCGGAGGGAAACATCTCTTTTACTCTTGCTTATCATGATTTTCGAGTAAATGCTATACTGTTCTCCGCATTACTCTTTGCCCACTGTTCTCCCAAATTTTATTAATTTCGAAAGCTTGGAGTTACCTTCGGGGTGGTGATTACAATCCCTTAGCTTCTCTTTATCTTCCTCATTAACGACTTTATTGAACTTCCATTCCAGATTTTTATCAAATTTTATTGTTTTAGCCGTCCTCTTATAGACCTGTTGAAGTTTGTCAAATTTTGTTTCATAATTCTTAATATATGCCTTATGTTTTATTCTGTTAACATGTATGCCTTATTCTATTGGAGTGTACTCACTATTCTGATAATTTGAATTTCCAAAGTGGTTGTGCATACTGCTTAGGCTGTATTTTGTAAATTTTATTCAGCGTCCATCTCAGTCGAAGTAACTTCAAACGATCACCGTATCGATTTCTCTCTGCATAAATTGACAAGACTCACGGGAAACCATACACCCTGTCGCCTTTCTCCTTCAATTTGTACAATCCACTGATACAATCTAGTTTCAATTAATTTACGAATCTCTGGTTAACTACTCATGTACCCTCTGTATCAGTTCGAATGTCTTACATTTCACCCCGCTTTATTCGATGGCGTACAAGTATCCTATCAAGGCGTCTATCCTATCGAGTGCGCCCGAATCGATTCTGTTTCATCTTTTTAAACATTTATAATCATTTTGACTTTTCCTCGTTCCTCTCTCCTCTTTTCAATTCACTTAAATCGGGAGGTATTGTGCTCACTTGCTTGCTTCCTGTTCTTCTCAAGGTAATATTCTAAATTATTTATGATGCAAAATTATACGAAGATACTGAGTTTGGAATTGCTTTAAAAATGGCGATTACTTAATCAGACGAAGTAGTACCTTAATATCAATAATAAGAAGAAATAGAATTGCAGTTTGATCTTTTATATGGTTGTGAGGAAGGACTTACGTTTCCAAGGCTGTTCTACAAAGCGATGGAAGATTTGTATCTGGTGATGATGAAATGTCAAGGATATCAGTTTGCTAAACAAACATTCACACGACAAGATTTAATGAATGGGGAAAGGAAATCTTAATGGTTGGCATTTAATTGTTGAAATTCAATGTAATATAGTTCAGTTATCCCCTTTGCGAAAGAATAACGATTATGAAAAAAGTATTGATGAATTATTCAATCCGTGCTTATTGCGCGACATAAATCAGCGCGGTACTTTTTGTTTTTCAGCTACAATGTGGTTTGAAGAAAAAAACCAAAAAAAGCAAATATACCTTCAAAATTTCAAATTTTGAAGGTATATTTGCTTTTTTTATTTTTGAGTTTGAGTTGATGTTAAATTTCAAACCTTATGAAATGAAGTTATGAAAAATTCCCGTAATACTGCAAATAAAATCTCGATTCTCGGTTCGCATTTCCTTCGTTCTACTTTCTCTCGGCGTCAGGCGGTCAAAACTTCTCTTTATCGCCTTCTCAAAGATCTAATCCTGGCACATCTCTCACTCTTTGATTGTAACATAGCTAGTGATGGGACGATACCAATTTTTTTTCGATTACGATACAATTTCCGATACCTCTCTATAATGCCGATTCCGATAGGATTACCGATTCCAGTTATTGCAGTTAATATACTTTATTAATTTTTATTACTTTTAAGCAAAGATATCTCTAGGGGAAGGTCGTTTGGTATCGGACAGCGGGTGGTATCGGACAATTGTTGTTTTCGTTATTTCCGCTTGAGGCAACACCTGTCAAGCACACAGTGAATTGGTCAAGATGAACTAGCGAAGCCCACGCCATATTGGACTTGTCCTATGAATGGTGTGTTTCGTTCTTCGAGTTTTTGTATTTTTGCGAGTAATCTGGTGCACGGAGATAGTTTTGTATGGCTGTAACTTATTAAAAAGTAAGTGTATTTATATATTGTTGCTATCAAAACATTTATTAGGGTTTATATATTATAATTTAGGCGTATAGTTTCATTCGTGTTGTTACAAGCCGGTAGATAGCCATTCATATTACGTGCAAGTCGTTCGGCTGGTATCGGACATCACACTGGTAAATAAACTTCAAGTTTTTTGATGGTTTCTGGCTTTTCCAGGAAACCATGGGGAAAATACGTGGCAATTGGGATGAAAAAGATATGAAGTTGGCCATGGACAAAGTCATTTCCAAAGAAATGACAGTACGTGCAGCCAGTGCTAGATATGCTGTTCCTAAGAGTACATTAGGAGATCGTGTCAAAAATCTGTTGGAAGGGAAAGAGGCAACAGCTAAGCCTTGCTGCTCGGATAACAAAGGCACGTTTAGTAGAACGTTTGATCGTGACCAAGAGGAAATATTATACAATCATGTAAAGGCTTTGGATAGTCAACTAATGCCTCTAAGCAAACCTGAATTTTTAAAACT
>KZ308587.1:41331-64602 GCA_000376725.2 Ladona fulva
TCTATACATAATTAAATAGCATAATAAAAACAATCTCCAGGTAGACTGCAAGTAAGGTGTTCATCTACGGTGAAAAGGTATCGGTATATATAACCGATAATGGCTCATGTAGTACCTCAGCTGTTGAAGCACTTTTAAAATTACTTATACAAGTACATATATACGTACACAATACAATATTTAAAAAATATTAAGATTAATCGTATTAAGAGCTATAGACGTCGGCTCTATTAATAGTTAAATTTAATAAGTATCCATCAATTCATCATTAGTTCCAGAAACGGAGGAGTGAGTCGTAAACAAATATTATCGAAATGCCGATTCTGATTCTCCAAATAAAGTTACGATATTTCCGATTTCGGTTAATCGTTGCATCACTATGTATAACATATTTATTATTAATTTTTTCTTGGATCCATTCTTATTTCTGTGACCACGGACATTTTATAAAGGATCAAGTCGTAAAATTCCCCGAATTTTGGGATGAGATGACATTTCCACTGGGAGTTGATCAAACTCGTGGGAAGTGATTATTACAATGAGTGTGAGCTTACTTAATACTTGACGGACCGCTGAGTTTGTTTTTTTTTCACAGAAATAACTTTCGATAGGCCATGAATCCTTATTATTTGTAGAAAATGTAGAATAAAAATAATTCTCTTTTTATGAGTAGATAAAGAGATTTTTATTACTTTTATCTACATAAACACCCTGCAAGCCACCTTTCGGCGTGTGGCATCGTTTATCGTTTTGTTAAAGAGGATAACTCTATGATTTTAAATACTTGAGGTGGTATGGGAGAATCTCTGATCGAAGAAATATTTAGAATTGGAAATAAAAGTCGTACAGAGATAAATTTAGTACCTACATGGTTTTTCATTCCTTCGCAGAGAACTGCCGGACGGACCACATATGGTCCGATGGTTGTGCCCTCTGCCCTCCCCTACCCTCACAAACTTTCTTTTGCCACATCTTAATTAATGGAACATTTTTCATTTATCTTTTGATGCAGGATAGAGGAAATATATCTTTAATTAACTCATTTTTGTTCATAGCTGTGATTATATGAAATTACTACGGTATGGGTGATATTTAGCAGTAAGGTTTATTTTGGTCGCTCCTTCGAATGCTACGAAAAGTGTTATTCATAAGATCATTGTGCTGCACATTTGTAGACGTTTCCCACTTGTAGCATAATGGCCAGTTAAAAAAGGAAGGACAAACTACCTCTATTCTCATCTTGCTTAGACATCTTTCTTTTCTCTTCAGAGCTCTTGGAAGCTACGAGTAATACTGGAGGCTTTAGGTTTCGAACCGGCCTCCGGGTTGAATACTTTACAGACCCTCCGAAATTAACAATGTGCCGCGGAGCGAAATGGAAAGAAGGAGGTAAGCTGGGAGGTGGGAAGAGATATAGACCCAGAGAAAAATAGAGAAAATATACGAAGGATTTGGCATCCGTGTAATTTAAAAGTCTATTCTCTCTTGACCGTGGACAAAGCCATTGTTAATCAGTTAAATCGAATCAGATGCATATCTTCATACGTTCTTGGGCGGAGATAACTAATTAATATCCATCACGGCCTCTTGGACAGTCATTGAATAGTGAAGATCTTTTATTTGTGAACGAGAGACGTACGTCGATGAATCGATGGATTACATAGTAAATACTCAGCACATCTCCATATTCTCATTACGTGTTCGATATTTCAATATCTCTCTATTGAAACACTTAAGGCCATAGATCAAAACGTTTATGAATCCTAGAAGACCAGCTAAATTAAACATACATACTCTGTAAAATATAATGTAATGTAAAAATCAATTTTTTCTTGTATTGGTCTTATATTGGTTAGGAATTCATGTGAGTTTTGTTTAGCTACATCGTTCCTGACTGAGTATGGCTCTATTGCATGTACTCCGTCAGTGAATTTCTATGATAAAAGCTTACGATCACCTTGATTGAAATTGAATCGTCTTACGTGGTCTCTTCTATATGATTAATTAGATTCCACGGAAGTTCATAACCGAGGTCTCCATCGGAATATCTTTCAATTGTGATTTATACTAGGACGTTATACTCCCTCACGCAGAGACTTTCTAGACGGATGATATTTTTGGCCTGTTTTCACAACTGAGGAGCAAGTTAAAGTTTTTGTAAGTCCTTGGCCGATATTTCATTTTACGTGTTCTCACACATGAAATCAGAGTTCGGTACAAGAATTACGGAATGCATGGTGTGTATCAGTATCTTTTGGAAAGATACTATTTGATACACTAATTGTTTCTTTAGGAAAGAATTGTGCATTACTTAATGTAATTGCCAATAAAATGCATAATTTGAATTAAAGAATCCGGAATATTTCGAACAATTTTCAAATTTTTACATAAGTTGCCCGTTTTTGCTGTACTATGCTGTATGTTAAACTTCCCACTTTTAGGAAAGGTTATTTTAATAAATGAGGGAAACTTCATGAAAAGCATATGGTTCCTACAGTCCAATGGAGGAAAGATTCTTAATTTTTTGACTGAAGGGAATAAGTAAATGGATTTAAATAATTACAGAAAAAATGGGAATTTTAACTCTCATAAGAGATTTTGCCCATTGATTATGTCATTTGTTGATAGGTCCCAAAGTTCATCCCAAAAGTTCATCTTACACGTAAACTAAATTTCTAAGATCACTGAGTAACTTCTGAGATGTTTTTGACCTGAGCCCTATTATCTTTTACAACTTTCTGAAATTATTCTCTATACATAATTAAATAGCATAATAAAAACAATGTGTGAGGAAGAAAATACTTATCATTGAATGCGGAATGCAGTCATTGTATAATCGATGAATTCTTTAGCCAACGAAACCATTGGACCTTTTTAATTATCCGATGCAAATATTAATAGTAAAAAAATGGTCTTTACCCGGTTCCGAAAAACTTCCGCCGAAGAATCTGAGTGCTAATGGAAATGGATTTTTGAAGTAAGGAATTCACTGTGGAATAAGTGCGAAAGAAAAGGGAAAGCTTTAGATGTATAGCTAAGTCTATGTGCAAAACATTTTCGTTTCGGCAAGAGCTGAAAAAGTAACTTTTCTTGCTGCCGGAATGTTCGACGATGTCGGTCATCTGGCGAAATCTATTTTCAGAACCTTTCGAGAGAATGTACCATTACTACTTTCCGCAGATAATTCCACCGTTTATTCGAACGTGTTCCTCCAAATATCCTCACAGCTGCTCTTTTCGAATTCCTCATCTCCCGAATTGCGTATCTTCGGAGACGAATCGGCCGGCGGTGCCACTCCATTCGCATGGGTCTGACCGGTAAACAGATGAAGTTGATATGCTGCGATACTTAAACATTTTGGCAGCTGAAGGACATCGAGGGCATTTGCAGACGCTTAATTGAGGATGGGACCGCCCGTCGCTCTCTCCTTCTTACCTTTTCTCTTACTGCGCGCACACGCTTACGTGTATCTCTTGCTCATTCCCAATCGCCTCATTAATAAAGGGGAGAGTAATGGAGCGATCACTCGAAGAGAGACGAATAAACTCTTGGGCACCAATACCAAGGGCAAGTCCACGTAAACGAATATATTTGCTTCATAAAATAACCTTTTACTAACGAAGCATAAGAAATATATTATATTTAATTTCTGAGGTCTTTTAGAGTTGAGCAATAATGATCTGAAGGAGTATGACTCAAAATAAAATAAATATTCAAAATAATGAAAATATTCAAAATTAAATAGAAGTAATTTTCAAAATATTTGTAGTAGTTCTCCTAGTATAACTTTACCGTCTAATAAGGCCGCGGTGTAGCTTTCAGGTATAAAAATTTGTAGGGAAGCTTATTTGAACGATTAACTTGAAATGTTCAATTTATTTTGAGAGAGTATGAACCCGTGCAATAAAGTAAATAAAAATTAAATTTAGTATTTTACCCACAGTACGGACTGGGGTTGAGTAGAATTGATATTAATTTCAAGAAGACAATAAACAACGAATAATAAGTAGTGGCAATAAAAAGTATCAATTTCCTAAGTAATTTATATCCAAAATTTTGTTGCTTGAATACTTGCATTATATATACGAAAAGACGTTCATTCTTTAGTTGCAAATTGTAAACGTGGCAGGCGCTGAGTTATAGAATTGATGTTTGTAACATAAATTGCCTTGCTTTTCACTTGGGTAATATTTTCCGTACAAGGCGAGATATTTGTTATTAAATTATGGCCGAGGTTGCTACTGTAATGCTGCATTATACCTCGAGGACTCAAAGATTAAAGGACTATTTTACCTTTTGAATATGTAAAGAGGAATTTCCATTTATAACTTAAGCAGATAGACGCGGCGTTCTTTTCTCGTGAAACCGCTTATGGTCGTGATCCGATCGGCGACAAATTTAATTCCTTGCACGGAGGAGCATTTACAAGATTAAGTTCGGAAACTTTGACTGCGATGAATGTGAATTATATTTTTCAAGGATTTGCTTGTCCTTAGTAAGCGGATTTGAGTATCATAACAAATCCTTATTTACGCTAATTCTGAAATAGGAATACTGGAAGATAATACGGTTACCTCTGAAAGGTGAGCCAAATAAGGCTCTCGGAAAAGCTTATAAAAATATCTGTTTTAGTTAAAATTCACTTCTTTATGGTGGTTGAAAAAGCTTTCAAAGACATGGAAATATATAAATACGCAGGTTATATTCCATTGGCAATACAAGATAGTTGGTTATGGTTACTACCGCGAATGGTTACTGAAACAATAAATTACACATTTATTGTATTTACGTGAAAATTTTGCGTTAAAGTTTCAAATACCTAGAGGTAAAACAAAATGAAAGAGAAAATGTTTAATTAAGTTTAACCTCATAAACTTAAATTTAGGACGGCTTCGTGGAATTTTTACGGAAATATACCATCGAAAGTGAAAAATGTAAGCATTTTTAGAGGTTATAATTTGACGCAACTTTAGTTATCGAGCGAATCAGCTTAAACGAATCTTATTTTCTAAAAGGGAAAATTTCGATTAGTCCCTGCAGAGCTATGAAGGGACGGATTTTTATAACTTTTATGTTTTCCTGAAATTTGAATGATCGCTGAGAAGATGTAATATCCATAATAAGTAGTTCCCTTACAAGTTGAAGTACATGAAATTTGTAATAATCACCCAAGGTCCTGTCATAAAAAGGCATACGAGTGGTCTAACGCCGTGCTATATGCATTATGATAGCTCATAAGAGAATCGAGGCCTTATTTTTGGACAAATTGAACCCCAAAAATGTCGTACTTTATTAACGCCTGACTCGTAATATTTCTCACTTTATCATTTCTCGCTCAGTTACCAAAAGTAATAAGCCAAAATTCCAGTCCTTATTAGTTCTGTTGAGTACAACGGAAACTCTAGTACTCTATTTCACTGCCATTGTAAGGGGAAACTACTATTCACTCTTCCTAATGAATTCCTGACGACTTGCTAACGTGAAAAATTTCCAGAGGCGATGAAAGTGTGAGAAGGTAACGAGACTTGTAGTCATTCTCGAGAACAAATTGAGATTTAAACTCTTGAGCGGAAATAAAAGGATGAAAACTGTTGAAATCGAAAGCGAGGATGTACGTTATGTGCGCGCAACACACCTTCACTCCTTTCTTCGACGTAACACGCTCTTCTGTTTCGCCTCTATACAATGAATAGCACCCGCGGCTCGTGCCGGGAGAGTAAAGCGTCCACCAATAATAAATCCTCTCCCCAAATATATGAACCCACCGTACTCTCCTCTTGGTATGCGAAGGACAAGGGCGTGAGTAGGAGGGACAAAAGAGTCGCCCGGAAAAAATAAAGCTGCGAGGAAAAGAGAGAAAAGAATCTCTTACACCTCCACATTTTATAAGGGGAAAATCTAGATAGGGCTTATAATGCCCGTATCACAAACCTGAATTCATGACATTGAAGTTAATTTCAAACATATCATGGATAGGATACGAAAGAGACGGGATCCGTATGAAGTGATTACCTCACGCAATTATGTTCAAGAGTTGTTATACCAATATCGTATGGCGTCAAGTTATGAAAACCATCCTGCTGCCATCTCATCCACTTCGATTTACCAGTTTAATTGAAATGGTAATGAATACTTATCTCAATGAATACCTAGTCAAAAGCCGATATGTCATATATACCTTTGTTATCAAGCACGTAAGTTCAGAGTACTCTGATAGCGATTTGTTACTTTCAAGTCAAAATCAGTCATGAATCAAAAGGTGTTCCCTATAAAATAGAATAAGTTAACAGTGGTCCAACTTAATTTCAAATAATTACTCGAATACTATTCCTTTAACTGTAAATCTTATCTCTTCCATTAGTATAAATAAAATATTTTGTTAATTTTCCTCGAATCGAAGTCATTACTGCGTGAATTTTCGTTGTTGTTGTTGTAAATTTTGGCGTGGATCACAAAGTATTTAAATGAGAAATGAAAATTTGATTGTTATCAATACGATTTTAATCGAATCTGTTGAATTTTTGAACCTCTCAATCAGTCATAACTACGGTATCTATACTTATGGAAAAGAATAGAAAAAAATTGTATGCGAATACATAAAGTGGAAAGAAAGTCGTGATTTTAACTTTTCTGGCGCATTTGACATCTCTTTTCACGTAGATTATATTCTTGTTCGTCTCAACATAAGTAGTGGCTCTGAACTCATTTTATGGGTACTACATAATAGGGAAATGGTATTTTGTTCAAGTGCTCGCGAGGCTTCTTTTTTATTGGTAGAAATGATGCTCAAGTCTTATTTGGAATATAAATTAGCCCAATATAGCGTGAATAATCCTAATATTAATATGCAGACAAAGGTACACAAGGGTTAAAAGAGAAAAAGAGAGGCTATAAAACAATTTTTCTACCTACAGGGCTAAGGAGGTTCGAAATTCGTTCGACATCTCGTTTTTCTCCTCTCTCTGTGGACCACCGTCCATTTCTCTTGTCTAAAGCGAGAAAACCAATAAGTCTTGCGCCGTATGGGGTTGATTCTGGAGGTCTCCGTAGGGGATGGATTCAATTAGCGCGGAGCGGAGAATTTAAAAATAGGTAGGTTTTTTGTCACGAACCGAGATACACGAGTTTGTCAACATGCGTAGGTGATGCTTATGAGTCTGAGAGAACGCGAAAGAAGAGGTGGTGCATGGACAGTGGTTTGTTAGGAGACTTTCAACCATTTCACAATTGATTCATGATGTCTGTCATCGGGAGTGGCTTCTTAACCGTGAAGTTGTTCCTATGGTTCTTTCGGCCTCGCCCATGACCCAAGAAATAGACTTTTTTTTAACGTATGCCTTCTTTGAATCGCATCCTCTTGTGAATACGAAAATGCTACCGGTCGAAGAATGAAGGACCGATTCGAAAGGCGTGGTCCTCTAAAGAGACGAAAGTCGACAGCATTTGCGTTCGTTTGTTTCGACTGGGTTCATATCGCGCTACGCTGAAAAGCTCCATGGCCTTAGAGATCTTCCGAATGGGAAGAATGTTATGGACTCCAAGCTTTATTACATGATGCGAAACGACCTATTTACTCCATTTTCGTAATAAAATTGACATATAAAATTAGAATAGAGATTAATTCCGTTAAGACAACATTAATTATCCAAAACTGTTACTTAGATGAGTAATGAAATGTGTATTGCTTAAATCATTGCTTGAGAGCCTTATACCAATCAGCATATTCAGCCTGGTCAGCCTATCATTTGGCCTCCAATAGAAAATTTGAATAATTCTCCATCGATGAAAATCTATCTCAATCGCTGATACTCGTAGAGAATGATAGCGTTCAAAATCATGACTCTCTTCCCATCAATGTCTTTCATAACTCCATGTGTATATACCTGTATTTTCGTGTTTCGACTTCTACCTTATTTCTACATGTTGAATAAATCAGAAAGCTGATGGATTCATTTATGTCGGTAGCCATGTTAATGGAGTTTTCATATTGTTTATTGGTATACTAATCATCCCTAAGGCAAAATTGAACCTCATCTCCTTTACCATTAGCAACCAATGGTGTTGAAGAGGGAATGAGTGTTACAAGGCAACATGAGGAGTGAGGTAGCGTGCCTTTGATATGCTCACCGAGACAGAATTTCACGAAGGGGAAACGTAAAACTTTACGTATAACAAGTAGCACTTTACGTGAAACGAGTAACACTTTACGTAGAATTTGACGATGAGAGACCAGGTTTCACAATCATTACATACATGAGTAGATATCAAGTTTCACAGCCGTAACCGTAGACACATGTAAACGAAAGATATATTTTTCTCCATCGTGTACCGAAAGAGGAATAAAAAAGGATATTTTCAGTAAATTTGATATTGAGAGTCATTACTTATATTAAAGTGCGACTACTTTACAAATTTCTTGTAAAAATACGACAGCGATATCCCTGTATTCACCGGAAACTTTTCAGCTCTGGTGTAACTTTCTTATTTCGTCCTTTCGCATCTGCGATTTGGCAATGCATCAGACGTCATTGATTAGAACGACCACTTAAAAGTTAGAAATGATACCTCTTGTTCCAAAATGGAAGCCATTCTTTTTCAAGGACAGACTTGAGGACCCATAAATAAAACCCAACGTCGAACGCGGTGTTATTCGTAAAAATTTGACCCTTAATTAACTCTAATGTAACACCCCTCTTAAATTATTACTTTCTTTACGGTGTGCGGTTGTTTATCTTATCCCGAGCTCATAACGAGTATCTGCACACGTCTTCCAATTCCATGTTTATATTCCTCTTTCCGAAACTGCTCTCTCCTTTTCCTCAGCCTTAATTCCGACGCTCTTTTCCGAAACGGTCTCGAGGAATTTCGTTTCACGTGCCTCGGCTCCTCAAAAGATTCCGCCGACGCGAAAGGACCGAACTCCACGAGTTTTCATCCCTTTCGTCTCGTATTTCGCGAGATAACGTGGGATCGCAATAAATTAAGCGATGCTGAAAGCTCCGGATGGAAAAGCTGACCCCTCCGACGAACTCCGCGCTGTTTTAATTTTTTTCACATCTTCCCAACAATGGCCGAGGAGCGTTTCTCTTTTCGATGGAGAGAATAAAAATTGAACTGACGGAAAAATTATGAATTTTTGAGGGAAAATAATGGAGTGCCGCAACGCTGCCGGGATTTTTTGATAGCACCCCTCTCACCGCCTCTTAAATGGCTGGAGGATTGATGTAGTTGTGCTGGGATAATGAGGCACTGTTATGCAGCCATCTATAGCTTGTGTGTTAGGAGGCTCGAGGATAATAACATGGATTCCAGAGGCGTCGGCCAAGTGGGAATGGTGAATTGTTATAGAATGTTAGAGTGCGAAACGCCGAGGGAAACTTAAGAATAAAGGTGAGCCGCGATAAAATATTACGAAGTAAACCGATTCGTGCGAGAAGAGTTTCTGAAAGTGTGAAATATTTACGAGGGAATTTCCGGATGAGGTCGAAAATTGAGCAAGACACAAATAGCGATTGGAAACGATCGGTTGAAATCTCGGTCGAGATTTTCCTTTCCTTGCCCCAGAGCAAGCCCTGGTTTGAGATGCTGAGTAGGTAGATGAAGACGTTCCACGAACGATGTTTTATGCTAATTTGGACATTAGAGAGATAATTGCGAGTTGCCGATGGATTCTCAAGATTTGCTCCGCACAAGAGATGGAAACCCGTTCATTTATAAAATGTTCTTTTAGCTCTGATATCAGTTGAATGGTAAAAATTCGCAGAAGAAATCGAAAATCGTGGTTTGTTACTTCACATCCAAAAAGTCGTTTCTAAATCCCTTTTTTTATAATCTGTATATCTTATTTTGTTTGATTGAATATAGGATAGGCTGTCGAGTACCCAGATTATTAGAGCAAACATTTCATGGAGTAATTGAAGAAAGGATAATTAGGTATTAAAGAATGGAGAGAGCTTGCCTATCGAGTAAAGTCAGTGGTGTAAAATTTAAGACCCGTAAATGTAATCCCGTATCTATGCTTAAGGTTTGATTTACGATATCTCACAATGAAGCACTGATGGGGTGTGTATATACACATTTTTCTACCGCCAAAGGAGAGTTTATAATGATATAATGTTTAGTACTTGCAGAAAAAGTCACTTTATTACCTCAGTGAATTACGAGTGCTCACACGTCCAAATGAGGAAAGTTATTGTGGTCACCCGCTGAGCTACTAAAATTCCCTTCATAAATATTCAGAAGCGGACAAGAAGTCAGTCGGGACGCCCACCATAATCACGAGTTAAAAAGATCCTTTTGTTTACTTTCTGCTTTCATGCCGCTTTGAAACAAGTAAATATTCATCGTGAGCGGTGGCAAAACTTGGTTATTCAAAGTCGCGTGTTATTTTTAGGGATAGTAGCTGAGGGCCAAAACTTTGATTACAAGATTCGGAAAGAAAGAAACATATCAACGATTGTGTTAATTGTTTTGCTTGTAATCATATCTACTTGAAATTTTAAATTTAGAATTATAATTCGTCTCACTTCCTTTGTTTTTCTACCATTCGTAATTTTCAACATGGGTTGAACGTTGGTGAATGAGCCGAAAAAAATATCCTGCCGTTTCATTTTGATCCTCGAAAACTTAGGAAAGAGTTAATTACTTTATGGTTCCTTTTGAAATGCACATCTCTCAAAATAGAGCAGCTTAATATACCTTTAAGCTATCGAAATTGAAGGAATTTGATCAAATCACTCCATTTTCCGGAGTACCTATGCCTATATCTCAGACCGTTTTAAAAATTAATATCTCTTCATCCAGAGGTAAATTTTTTTAAGTCAGTCACTGGCTGTTAAATTATCTACGGTATGATTAAACGAGGGTCAATTCTTTAGTTGGCTTGGAGAGTGTGAGAGAACTATTTGTATTCATGACGAAAAATAGTTTTAGTTCATATACCTACGAATTATATAAGAACTACTTTGTTCTCTTATCAGAACTATATTGTTATCTCAAATTAGCTAATTATAAATAATAAATCAGTTAAATAATAAATTAAAACTTTAAAATGATTATGACATAGAAAATCCACAAATTATTGTACTAACAATATTGGCACAGTTTTAGGTAAAATTTTATATTAAGAATAGCAAGGCACGAGACAATACTTTGTGACCTGAAAGAAGCTAAAGAAAAAAAGTTATTATTTTGCTCTCCCATTTATTATCACCCATCGTGTTGGTTAGAAGCGCAGTTAGATCACAGAAAAGTGTATCTCACTTAGACGAATTTTCGAATGCTTCACGAAGGTAGAGATTGCTTCCAAAGCGGATGAATCTCTCCCCCGACTACACCCCGACTACTCTAACTACATTGAGCCTGTAATATCAACGTTTTAGCAAAGATAATACGGCGACTAAAATCGGTCGTGAAATGGTCCTTTGAATCGAGCGAGTTATAAGGAAAGGAGGAGGAGGATTCGGTGCCAAAGGATATATGATGTAAAGGATAGGGCGTCTCACTCTCCACCGTCCCAGTATTTATTTTAATTTTATTCCATTCACAAATAGGGAGCGCCGATGAGTGGAGGACCCGTTGGAAGGAGGTGGGAGGAGTGGAGTTGTCAGGCGGGGGCGTTTCGGTAACATCTCCCACGCCAGCAATGCGTCATCCTCCTACGGGATAGGGGAAAGTGGCTCCTAAATCAGTCCCAGAAAAAAGGGATAGAGAAGGATGGGGAAGATAGAAATAGGATAGATAACTAGACAGTCTGAGGAGGAGAAGAAGAAAGAATATGGCTGATGAATAGGAAAATGATGTACGAAGTTAAAAGCAAAAGGGGGCCAGAAGAGAAAATAGAAAGAATGAAATAGAGAGAATGGAAAGTATTTTTGGACTTATTCAGGATGAAACTGGAGAGGAATTCCCTCATAACAATTCAAATTCCAATTTATAGTGCAGCATCACAGAAAGTAAGACGATCCAAGTCCGTATTTAAGATTTGAAATCTACCGCAATAAAGGAACAGATTTAACAGCATTCTTCTTATCATTGGCGCAGGGGTTTTTGTGTTAGTTTGGCAAGATTGAGGGCCATGATTTGAATCATGATTAAGGCATAATTGCTTGTAGGTGATGATAAAGGGTTAATTTTAAGAGTTACTTCTTTTGACTAAAATTCGCCGAAAAACAAAGTGATCGTTATTTTTAATTTGGGTACATCCCACGAATATCCATTTGGTCAAGGTTATAATTCTTAAAAAGAAATAGCTCTGATAAATTCTTGTTAAAATCATAATATAATTTTAAATTGAGGTTCGTTAGGAATGGCGAAATTTTGGTGAACATAGTACGCCTATAAGGTACAAAATATAATGTAAAATGACCTCCGCGTTAGGACGAATTTTGTTAATATTAGAATCCATTTAAATCAATACCTAGAAACTCAGTTCCTGAAGGGCAACTTCAGATTTTGCTTATTCGGCTTTCCTATACATATGCGTGAAATAATGCCTAATATGTTTAACCGCTGAAAAACCTACCTCGTTCTTTAAAATTAGAACCAAGCGTACCTTCTTTGCAATGGTCTATTTGATCATTTGCGCCATAAGCTTGATTGACTCTCTTGCAAATGTGGCCTCTTCGTGTTTGGGATTTTCAAATGTAATAAAAACGAACACCAGTTTTACCTCTTTCCTTGTTTTATTATTTATGTTTCTCCTTCATTTTATGTATGCTGTTAATGAGGTCAGTCGCGCGTCGCACCTGATACCCCACATTCACGTCAATTTATGGTTCCGCGTTCTACGAATAAAGTTTGTTTCATAAGCACTTAATTCATAATTCCGGAAATCGTAAGCTTTTGATTGTAAAATTTATACTGAGTATAAAATTTATTTACGGATATTCGTAAGGTTTTATTAAGCTCCTTTCCAAGTCGTCCTCTGTTGACATTTTTACGTATCAACTGGTACTCATGAAGATGTACAATCTACGATCGATACTTTCTAAATATGTTCGGGATTTACATTTTAGCAATAACATAGAGAGTCTATCGCAGTGGTATTGAAACTTTTTAGTTGCCCCAGATAGTAGATTACAGGGGCGTTGGTAGACCAAAGTTGTACGCTTATTTCAATAATATATCATAGTAATACAATATATGTACATATTTTCAACAATTATCCCTTTCTTCAATTTAATTTACTGTAATTTATCTAACAGTGTGACTTGAATCTGTCACCTTTTCGGGAATTTCGTTCAAACAGACAAAATTGATAAATTAATTACTACTAATTAATTAATACTATTAATTTTCTGATTTTTCACATAAAATATTTTATATTTCAGCGGAATATTACACATTTCCGTTTTATTACTCTTATTTTATTGCTGCTTATTTTACCTTTATTCATGTTCAAATCATGGAAAGGGAATGGAAGAAAATCGCTTTTTTTAGCTAAACATTTTACAGTGTGACATTACTGCACACACTCTCATTACGCGAATAAAAATAAATTCATCGTACGCGAAACGGCATGAGCTAATATTTTCTAAGTAAAGAAATAGAGGCTAAACATCTTCATCGCTGATTATTTTCATGAAGCATTTCAATTGGAAAATAATCTCGATCCCTGGGCGTGCTGCAGGGCAGCACTCCAACAGTGATTCATAAAACTCAATTAATATATTATTTTCCATTCTGTAATTTAACCCCATTTTTCACGATATCCTGAATGAAAATGGAGCGATATAACGTTCTCGTATATTGTTTGTCTTATTTGTGTATAATTAATGGATCAGCCCTCTCTAGCTAACACTCGCTGAAGATATTTCAAGGCCATATTTTTCCTGCGGGTGGGCGCCGTTAATCTTAGAGGGTTAGCAAAACATGAGCGAGATTACACGACTGTTATGTAAATCATATACCTCAAGAAATATAATGAGTACATCGAAGAGGAACGCGCACCTCTTATTTATTTGCTTGACTGTATGCGAACCAAGGGTATTCTTTTCGTTTTCTTTTGTTGAGCTAATTGTGTTGGTATGATGTAAAGAAAGAGCTTTAGTAGAATAAGGTCGTGTACTCATGTATGAACGTCTCTACAAACAAAGAGTTCGCTTAGAATGAGCTTTAACCAGCACTTACAGAAACTACGCTTGAATCTTGCGGCTTCTGATCGTGTTTTTCTAACACATACAATAAGAGGGACTTGAGAAATGCTAGAGATATAATGTCAAACTCAAAAATTTCACTAGCGATTAATTTATGGATTATGGACAGATGATCTACCTACTGACATTTAAATAAAATTTCCGAACGTAAACATTTTTATTTTTCATTAAAAACCTTCGAAGATATTTATATTCGAATATATTAAGCAAAATTCTACCCGTGAAAAATTTTCCACGCGATAATGCAGATGTTTAGATGTCTAAATGTAAATTAATGTTATTTTCTATTAAGTTGTGTATTTCCTTTGGAGAAAACCGAATATATTGAAAAAACAAAAGAGTAAATTTATAGCAACAGAATTGTATTAAAAGACTCTCAGAATAAAATTTTCAAAATTAAAAAGAAACAAATTTGATTCATGCATATCTTAAAATTAGACTGAACATTTCTTAACTTTTATTTCGCATGGCTACAAATTACATGAAAGATACTCGTCAAATTCATCTTTGTTACTCCAGAAATAAAGGTCTATGATTACGAAAGCCTATACACGTCGTAGACTAAGACGTTCATGAAATTTGAGCGAGGAACAGGAAAAAATGTTGTTCCAAGGCTGTTTCCACGAACAACTAAGAAAGATCCCTTTGGTGATTTGTATGACTGCACAACTTATAAACAAAATTACGGTTAGATTAAGTATCCTAAAAATATTACGGGCAAGACTTCTATCCGGTTTCCTTCCCACTGGAAAGTTATCAATAGAAATTCCATTTTCCCTGAAACAATCATTTAAGCCGTTTAAAATACGTAAGCACGTAGCTAACTTTTTCAGTGAGGGCAAATCCGAATTTTATACGGCCGAGAATTTGAGTTCGTACTACGGCAAATTAACGACCGTGCGGCGGTTTCTAAGGCCTTGCGACATAAAATATCCTCTTTTTCATTTCTTTAGCCCATGTAATTGGCGTGGGGTCCTCTTCTTCAAGAGCCACAGACGGTTGATGTCGTGCAGGTACTACGTTTTCCTGCTCTCCCTCACTGTTTAAGGTGCTTAAGAGCCTTTAAGCGAACATATTTCCAGCGGGAGAAGGGCACAGCACACCCTCGATTTGACTGGTTGAGGTGTCTTCTCAGCCGTCGCAAGAAGAAGAGTAATTTCCCGCGCGAAGGGAATAAAAGAACATAACTCTCTTCTATGCTTTCCAAAAATGGACCGAGTGAGAGCTCTTGAGGTCTTTCGAGAGGTGTCCACCTCCCCTTGTGGTAAATGTTAGAAGTCACCGTCTCCGTGTCTTTTGGTCGTGCTCTCCCAAAATGTCTGTGGGTTGGACCCTCCCACCGTGGTGCTGAGGGTCGAAGGTCACTGGAACAATGGCTGGGATCTTGTTACAGGTGGTCGCACTTATTTTTCCTCTTTTAATTTTATGTTCCCGGGAGAAATCGTAAATAAATCTTGCAGATAATCGGCGTAGACAGTAATAATTATTAAGTGTCGTCTCCATTTATCGTGATGCTTGCAAATGCTCACTGTGTTTGAGACCTTGAAATGGATGAATAGTTGGATGAAACATCGAATAGATGGATTAGGTAACCGCATTTTCATTCCGAATTCATGAAAAGCTCTGAATCGTGGCTGAAGCAAGTAACTGCATCTAATTTCATTCGACATCTTTTCAAATGGGTGGAGCATGAGAAATGGATAAGTTGACCCAGATTCCCATGAGGGCACAGGGTAGGCTGGCTGAATTGTGGATTGTTTATATCAAACTCCAAATGGTAATTAGCGCAATTGAGAATTTAGCCGTTAATTCGGTTGGTTGAGTTTAAACTATGCAGATATGCTGTAGACAGTTCAAATGCTGAGATGAATTTAATCTAAAACGTGTAATGTTAGCACGCTTTCCTCCTCATGACTTCCTGATCAGGAGGGATAAAATTTCGATTAAAGATAAATACAGCTGACTCCGATGGAAATGTTTTACCAGATAGCACGCGTTGTTCAGGAATAATCCACGAGACACTCCTCTGTATCACGCCTCTGCTCCATCTTTCATCTTTTCGGTAACACTGTATGCTCCCAAATCCTTATTTTACCCCTTAAACGTCCCTCCAACTCTGTGACAGCGGTCGTAAATCGGATTGTCGATGAAAGAGGAGTGCGCGCAATGGGAGGTTTAGAGGGGCGGGAAAGTGGCCTTTCTGTTGCGGGGGAGTGCCTCCGTTCATCCCATTGTTTCTTTATTGAGCACCGTGAACCGTTTGACGTGCTTTTCGTTCACATGTCCTTTTGGCACCCAACGCCCACACAATGAGGCATTGAACAATCTCTTAACTCGAGGAAGGTAGATACACGTGGTCTCACCTTACACTTTCATCATTTACTCGTTAGACGTCTCCACCATCAAGGACTTACCTTTCTTTTTTCAAGGCTGTCGAATGGGACGCTTTGTTAGGAAGCGTCTGGAAAACTGCGTCGTTAAGGGATCAGCCATTTATGTATCACATAACGAGGAAGATTTGCTGCGAAGGATCAGAATATCCATTGCGAGGGAAGAACATGTTCTTTATTGAGTATCTTGTAGTAAGCGTCGCTCCTGAAAATTGGTTGGGATGCTGGGAGGGTTTAGGATCTGCGATTTTGGAGAATTCTCCTCTCACTTCCTCCACATTTACATTAAATGGAGAGTTTGTAATTTCATGGGGCTGCAGCAAGACATAAGATTAAGCCGTTTGAAAGATTTCAATCTCAGCCTCGCGAGTTATAAAATATGCCACCAGAAATGAAACGATATTTTAAACTCTCCCCGGCGCCGATTTCTTCGGTGTTGACATTTTTGACCCGTTTTATCAAGATAAATCGAAAGAATAGGTGCTCTAAATTTAGCATACAATCGAAGTGATTATTCGGACGTTCGAGTCACAATAACAACAAATGGAGGGACAGTAGACTACGACAGTAGCACACTGCCGAATACATCGACGATATTCCAATATTGATTAAACATAAAAATTGTTTACATATGATTCTTTTGAGATACGCATTAGCTTTAAAATTAGGATAAATCTTTAATATTAGAGTGCAAATTTATTGGAAAAAAATATTAAGGTTACTATTTCCGTGTGTATATTAAAGTTTAATTAATAATTTAATATATATTAAAGATTGATTTACTAAATTTTACGAATGAAGTTTTTTTACAACAATAACTTATCTTAAGATAGACAAATCACATATTCTACTTGACCACTAATTTTTACGTTTTTTGTTCTCAATTCTTGAAATTTCCTTTTGTTTTTCTATCTTTTGAAATAGCCATATTTTCCAAGATATCCCCGCTGTTATTATACTCATGTTAGTGTCATTCTGTTGGATCAGTATAATAATATAAATAATAAAACATTAATCATTTATTAGAAACCTGTAAGAGGACTAGAAAGCAGGTTCGTATCGTTTATTACACTATAATCTAACATTGCCGATATTTTCATGCAAAAAGGATACGCTTGAATATTCTAACTTCATGAATCTATTTCCAAGCATAATGTTAAAATTTCTAAGTAGTAAAAATGCGTCTGCAACAATCATATTTTCCCTTGGCCCGCATGAAGATAAGTTTTAAAGTGCTTAAATTCCATCAAAAAATATATTATCTCTAAGAAACAAAATTGATGGGTGTTTACGACGAGATATACGCAAATGTCTTATTCAGGGATATCTTTATGCTAACAGTGGGGCATAGAAAAAAACATTATATACTCAACAAAAGTTTATAATCCGTTTATTTATTGCATCAGCTCAAGAAGCTGTTGCTTTTCAAGGCGAAACTCTTTTGAAAGACGCGAAGGACGTTATGATATATGCTTCGATAATACTAGGGCCTAGATTGTAGATTGAGATAACTGTGATAAGGAATGTGTTGCATAAATATGAAATCACATTTTGGCTCGGGAAAACTTTGACGTGAGTATTTATCTTTGAAAGAGTTTGCATGTAATCCGTTTGAAAATCCAAATTTATTTTTTTTCTGACGAGTAACCTTTTCGAGGAAGAACATTTTGGAGATTATACTCCATTATATTTCTAAAAATATTGCGTATTTGAGAGTTCGGAATAACACATAACCCTAACTTTAGGATGAAGCTAAGAATAATCAGCATTCAAAACCAGTGGTGATTCAATATTGGCTTAGCTTTTCAAATTTATGGAAAGATCTACATCTAGTTTCATCTAATTTAAATCATGTGTAATTGCTAGAAGTTTTTCAGCAGGTTAGTTGGAATTTTCTATTTTGCTTTTCCTTATGTTTTTCATTTGAGGAGTAACTAAAATTGAAATACTTAATTCCTAAAACTTTCAAAGATATCCGTTCACTATATTTTTTATTAAGTGAGATGAATTTGTGAAAATCGACTTTCTGCTGATTACCTCAGTCAATGTTTAATATAGGAAAGTGAGTAAAATTATGAATGCTCATCGTTAGGCATTCTGTCTCCACTAAATAAATCGTTCTAAGGGCGTAAATTCGCATTCAAAGTTTTGCTGCATTTATTTGCTTATTCCAAAGTCAAAAAGATTTTACTTCAATTATTACATGTTCTGTTGAAATGGTAGATTGGCAAAAGTAAGTCACTAACTCTGCGATCATTTCATTTACTAGGACGGCCTTGGTAAAGGCAGTATTCCGGAATGCAGCTACTCAACGATTTGAACTGCTTTGGAGAGGAAAATCTTGGTAGGAACAGCGATTCACTGCAGCATTCCCGCTTATTTGGAGGAAGATTATCTACTGCCGTAAAGAGTCGCTGCCACAGAAGTTACCTGGAGATTCTCTTGGGCAATTTGACTTCTACAGCTAATGCAATGGGGATGGAAATAAAGGTAAGAGTCTACAAAGTTGTACATCTTTTGCTTTTACTCCTTACATTTCCTTCCATTCGAATGAAACTTCTGAATCTCAGTTAATTTTGTTGATGGAAAAAATCTTGTTCGTATTCAGAAAGTTTCGACAGCTATTCACTGATTTTTTCAGCAGTTCAGTCCGTTGAATTTTGATGAACATTTTAAGACGTTTTTTACCGAGTTATCTTTTTATTAAAGTTGTTATATATCACTTGAGGAGCATTTGTGCTGATGTATATGGTTCTAATAATATGAAAATCATACGAGAGGTTCTAATAGCTTTGATTTACTCAATTAATTTGAAAGAAGGAAAATCTAGCTTGCTCATAAATGCCAATGCCATAACGACGGCAGCTGTAACTATTTTCATAGAGCGTACGATCCTTGGAAAAATCGCTGGGAAAATGTACAATCTGGTTTCATCTGGGATTTTATAATTGTGGCAACTGAGATTATTCTCGCGTAAGGCTTTTTAATCCAATATTATGTCTCGATCATGGCAGAACTAACCTTTGTGGATTATTATTAGTTTTTCCACCGAACTTGTAATATGTTTTTCTGTCTCGTGACATTTGCCATTGAAGTAAACAAAATTACTTCCCTTGAACGGAATAGATTACGCTGATACGGTTCACATGTTACAGTAAACAGGGTGTTATGTGCCCTTTATTTGTAGCTTACACGCTCTTTTTCAGACAGAAAGCCAAATGTCCTATTGTTGTAATATCGTCACACCCCTCTACGTAGAGCGGCCATCATCCTCTGCGGCAACCTCTTCTTTGTGTACCGAATTAGGGGCTCTATCCTTGAGACCCAAAGTGTCAAGCTCTCTTCCCTAGATAAATCTCTCTACCTCCATAAGTCAACCCAAATTATCAGCCTCATCTTTTTTCATTCGGAAAGTTCAGATTTTTTATGTTCTTTTCCCCAACGGATGTTGCGTTTTCTGGATTTCCTGAAAAGTGAGTCAGCAAGACAGGTTGGAATTTATTGTGAGTTATCCTTATTACAATTTTGCCATTCTGATTTTCGAAACAACAAAAATGCTTTAGATAAGGATGAGGGGATGGTGTTTAAATTAGCACAGAAAGTCGTGCGGCTGAGGAAAGAAGACATGAGAAGACCTAATGAGAAACAAATATGCAAAATATCGGCGTGCCTGGCACTCGAACCCAGATACTCCACTTTTTGGGCAGGTGTTCTGATCACTAAATTACTATGCCGACGTAATTCTACACTGTTAATCAAATTCAGGAATGCACTTCCAATCTATTAAGTTCAGGGGTCACCTGTCCGGATGGTGGGGGACCTGGGTTCGAGTCCCAGATATGTTTTTACATCTGTCACATCTGATTCTCTTTCTCAAGATAATATTAAAGAATACACTACATTATACTGTATGGAATATTTATCGTAAATATTAGTTTTGGATTGCTTTTGGAATATGTTAGCATGTCCATTGGAGGTAGACGGTTTATCAAGTTTAAATTACTATTTTCAAATTTTAAATTTTCTATCTAGTTCAAATAACAATCTATTGATATTGCAAATTAGCTGCTGAGATGTGCAGATGGTCACGTGTGTTGATTTCAGTTATCAGCTTATGTATATCGACTTTGCAGGAAGTTTTTATGATAGTTAACTAGTTAAGTAAGTTTACTGCATTTAAATACGTTGCACTCTTTCATATCCGAGTCATTACGTTGCTAATAGTCCCCTTCTCCCCCAAAATTTACTTACCTTTTCTCATGTAACGTTGAGAAGGAAAATTATTGCACGTCTAAAGGCGAAAAACTCTAATTTAGCCGGGCTCCCGGATAGCCAAGTGAGCTACGCGTTCGACTTTCGTGAAAGCGATCCCGGGTTCGATACCCGGTGGGAGTCTACGAGCAAAATTACCTCAGCTGTCGACGCACTTTTAAGAATTCTACTACCAACTCTAATTCTGACATCTTTCTAGGTCCCTTCTGTCATCTTGCTCGAAACCAATGGTGGTAATAATCTCACCATGTTTCATGCCCTCTATTCTCCATGCTTTAATATTACACCGAAATGTTGTCTCGTATTTTATGGCTCTACAGGGAACTTGGGCGAGAATTAGGTTCAATCACACTAGTCCTACAGGGGAAGCCCAAAATAATCGACTTTATTTTAGAAAATAAGGTTCCTCCATACGCATGTTTCTTTACGTTTAATTGGAAACTTGAGGAAATTTCGTTTTAATACATTCCTGTTTTCTCTGAGATGATCGCGTGACAACAGCTTAGTAAGTCGAAACGCATAAAAGAGGAGCGAAGTTTTGTGTCCGAGAAATAAAAATAAAGATTTTAAAAGCAGACATTTTGCCACGGTTGTTACTTCATCAAAATATAAAACCGATACCCCGTTTATTCTCGGGTCTAGGAATAAATATAACGTAATAATGGCGATGGGGAGGTCGTGAATAAGGCATCCAACAGCTACAGGACAAGTTTTTTGCGAATCACTTTTGAGACTCCGTTTTGTCTCATATCTCTCTCCCCATCTTCCTCTATATTCCCTCTCCTTATTCCGTCTCCCTCCAAATTTCTCCTTCCTTTCTTCTTAGTCCCTTTATCACTGTCCACACCATTCCTTTCCTGCTATTCTCCCCGTCTCCATTTCAATCACTTCGTTCCTTTCTCAAGTTTCTAGCTAAATTTAACTTTCTTCGTAACGAAAGAAAAGTACTGAATTTTAATTTATCCAATGCGTTCAATTCAGCGCCGAGTATGAAATTGGAGAATTCTTTCCGAATAGACCCGGTTACCTTGAAAATAATTTTTTTGTAGAAGGCTAACTAATATTTTAAAGACCGCCTAAACGTTTTTAATTTCAGTTTATGAATCATTCAATTTACAGAAATATATTCAATTGATGGAAGTTTATGAGTTCTTCGGATATGAAGGAGAGATTATTATATTCAAAGGTTCGGCCTCGTGAACGAAGAGAATATATTATAGAAATATCGAATCATCCGTAAACGTTGAATTTAGAACTCAGACATATTTGAATTAAGGGAAACTTTGGGAAAAGAGTGTATGTCAAACATCCAAAATCAGCAGCTTATTTATATCTTCACGTGAAAGAGAAAATTTTCCTCGGAAGTACGGCACGTTGAAATAAAATCAACTCGTTTGTGATTTATACACGATTACATTCATACACGATTTTTCTGCGCTTTTACGTAAAATTGGATATTCTATTGTGTAAGTTGAACATTAAGTCATAAAAAGCATTTGTTAATTTATTACAGCTGTTACTTTCCGTGATTAATAAGGTCGAATTTATTAGAATTAGAATTTGAATTTTTTCTCAGATCAATGGGATATCAAAACTCTGAATTCAACTAGTAATCGAATTCATCTTCGTTCACTGAGAGTATTTGGGTTCATTAGATAATTGAACAGACTTGAATTCGGTGTACTAATTAAATACATACTTTATTTATGCATGCCATTGATTCATTGATATTGATGAATATCAAACGGGAAATCAATCATATGATATTATATAAAAACTATAAATGAAAATAAATATTATATAGTGTTAAACAAAAAAAGGTTTTGTGGGGAATACGATGGATCGATTTTTCTTCGCAAGAAATTTGGATTGCGTTCCATAAATTCAGACCATATCATTTATAGTTTAAATCAGAAGTGGGGACCCTTAATTCATCGAAATGCCGCATATGCCATTCGGTCTCATCAGAAACCATTAGGGCGTATATGAAACTATCAGGTAGCACTTATACGAGTATGGCACATAGCACTCAGGATCATGGTGAGCCATTCTGCCGCCAGAGACGAGATGTTATACGCCGTCTTTCATTGCAATTCCATTTAATTCTGCTTAATATTAGTAGTTATAATTAGGAAAAGAAAGAAATTCCTGATTTCTTACTAAAAATCGTGATTTAAAAAAATAATATCGAGAAAATGAAGACCTTAGCATTCAAATGGGCGCCTCATGAGACAGGCGCCTGAGGCGGTTCTCTAGCCACTTCGGCAAGGCTCAGTCCTCACTCAAATAGTCAACCATCGAAAATGAACAGAGACAAACAAATAGGACCGCTAAATAAACCTTAATAGGAGGTCCATTTTCCAACTTCCATTTTGTTTCATACATCAACGATTTTTACATTATAATTGATCAATGGCAACATAGGCAAATAAGATTATATATATATATATATA
>KZ308587.1:65480-278625 GCA_000376725.2 Ladona fulva
GAAAAAAATTTCCGAAGAATGTAAGAAAACCCGTCCAATGCATTCTTATGGGAAAATAGCCGTTTTTGGGGCCTCCTAGAATCGAACCCATGATGCCTAGGGTCGATGTCCGCTTTTTTCCTAGATGTCCAAACCCGGGACTTTACGGCAAAAAAATCGGCGGCTCCGTGAGACACTTCCTTCTGCCTCGCCTTTAGTATCCTATATGTATATATATATCCGGAGAAGCGTCTATATAAAGAGATATATCCGGAGAAGCGTCGATATAAAGATATACATCCGGAGAAGCGTCTATATAAAGAGATATATATTTTAGGTCATACCAAACGGGCTCAAACAATCCATTTTTCTTTCCCTTGATGTGATAAAAAAAGGCTGGGAAAAAAGCTCCTGGAATGTATGACTTCGGCCATGAAAGTGAAAAAATTAAGGCATGTGTCTTAGAGGCCGTAGGTTCCCTATATCTGGTTTAGATGCACATATTGACGGTCTATGAAAGTTGTCCTCTTATTCTAATTGTTCATTCTTTTATTCCATTTTGCTTGAGTATGATGTCTTGAGAGACTCACAATCAGTAAAAAATAATTTAATTTATGAACATTAAGAAAATAGCTATACATCATCACCTACTACCTGTTTTCGGTCGCCTCCTACTACTTAACGCGTTATTTCTCCCACCTTTCACTCCATTTCTCCAGCCAGTTACCAGCTCAGACGTGCTGCTCCATTCATCACTTGGTCTCGTCGATCGTACGGCTTCGATGTTATTTTTTTAGCGCCCTCCAGACACACAGACCCAATGAGTTGCGTGCGTATTCGAGAGGTTTAACTCGCTCTCCTTCTGCTCCCCGTGTTCCCTGTCGGCTGCAAAGTGGAGATGACACGATACAGATAGTGGCCACCAAGGGATTTGCTCCATAAGAGTGCGCGAGTCGGCCGCGAGGACAAATGATTGCGAATAGCTTAGGTTTCTGTACGAGAGGTATAACTCTTTCGCTCTTCGGATCTTGTCTCAGATAAGGAGAGGATGAGAAAGTGCGAAGGACAGGGAGAGAAAAGTAGAGAAAGATGGATAGGATGTAGGCTGCGGATAATAATACATTTTCGTCACGTCCAACTTCTAATCTAATCCCAATCCAGTTTATTTTAATGAGCATCACGCACCATACTTTAACTAATTAGTGGCTAATTCGTATAATCTCCTCTTTGATCACTTCAATTTTCCATAATCTCTCTGCACAATTTTATTTAACTTTCCAAATAATTAGAGTGAAAAACTTTTGACTGGAAGCTGAAATAAGATGAACGGAGACTACCGGTATTGTAAGAAAGAAAACTTCTCAAACTATTACTACTGCTTTATTGTCATTTAATGTAACTATTTTAATTCATTTCATTTCAGCCACTTACCCTATCTCGTAAGAGAGCCTCTATATTTAATTTTTATTTAAGTTATCGTTTCTTTGAAGGATTTGATCGGAAACATCTCTCCATCTGTATTCAGGCGGAATTTGAGTCATGAAATGTGTTTTCCATTTGTTTAAGTAATGACTGTTTGTATACATACAATAAATTAAAAATTTAAGTCCACGTGAGTCGACGCAAACACCTAGAATCGAACATTTATGAAAGACGATATCTACTATAGTTTGCTTGATTTTGCCCGCATCACTTTTCTGAAGCGGTCACTATAAATTGAATTCATCCTATTTAATCTCTATAATACTTTAAATTATTTATAAGAATGTACGATTCTAGGTATTTGCTAAATATTAGGATGGAGCAGCTTTGTACAGGTTATTCAAAGGGTCACCATAGAATGGCGCTTGTAAAATAGTATGCTATTGATTTTCATTTCATTTTGTCCTACTTGATGTAACAATTCTATTATATTTATGATAATAATTCTAATATAATTCTATGTATTCTTACTGAGAATACCGTCTATCGATGTGTGGTATGGGGGGTAATATTAGCGGCTGGGAAATGTAACTACACCATTTAGAGTGAGTTGTTATGCAGTTCTATGGTACTCTATGGAGCCATTCCTTTCAGCACATGGAGAGAGTGAATATTCTGCGTTGTAATGCAGTACATAATTTTGATGGAATGAAAAACACGTGTTTTTTAATTTATCGGAAGACTGGTAAATCTATGAGGAGATTCATTTGAATCTGATAGTTTCAGGATTTTTCTGACTATAAAATGCTAAACAATCGAATATATAGAAATAGTATTTGAAACTTGCAGGTAGAATGATAGTTAAAACATTATGACACATTTAAGTAAAGCAGTTTTCATAATTTGAGAGAAGGGTGAAGGTTTCAGGCGATATTCGACCCTGAATTTTCAATTTATCTACACCTTCGGGAAGCTGAGACGGTAGAAGATGAAGGACCTGTAACCTTGCATTCTGTTTTAGGTATTGAGATGAGGATAAAGTCACTCTTGGACCATATACAGTATCATGAGCGTGAGGTAGGTTTTATTACTTAGTGGAAGGACAGCATTTTTGTTGTTGTTTTTTAACCATCTTTCTTATTTTATGTTCTTAAGCCAGAATGTCATACCAACTTCGCTTTCCAAAATAAAACGATCACCAAAGTAAGGAGATCCCTAAAACCGACATAATGGCAATCATAAATTAAAGAAGCGGTTTTCTTTGGTGAGAAGGAACATGTATGTATGGTCTACGCACTGAAGTAACAAGTCCTTAAGAAAGTCACCACAATACGTACCAAATATTAAATCAGAAACGCAAATTTTAGGAAAGACTAACAGTTATTCAGAGCTTTTTAGTATATTCTTGTATCCGTTCTAAGTATTTTCTCTGTAACAACGTAAAAGCGCTGGTTACAACATAAATTATCCACTCGATTTGCTATTTCACTACAATATCTAAGTTTTGCGTTTCGGAAATAGTATCTTATAACTTCAGATTCTAAGTAATTGTGCGCCTTCTTTGGGATGTGCAGATCTTTTTGAACCTGTATTTCACAATGCTTTGCATGATTCCCATGACAGTTGACAAGGTAACATTTTTTCTCTGTATCTCCGATATACTTTTTTTCCAGTGGTAATTTCTCATGATTCTAAGTTTTTATTAAAAAAAGACAATGACTTAAAGTTATCACCGCTAAAATTTTGCTCCTTGAATTATATCTTTGGAAGAATTGTAAGTCATTTGCCTGCGCGTGAAGCATTCAGATTAAGACGAATTGAGGAACAGATTTACCATCACATGCAATATGGGCTAGCTGAGGGCCTCACAGTCAATGGGACCTAGATAAGGGGGGTTTTCCGATTTTTATATCTGAATATTCAATTCGTTCCTTATGTCCCAATGTGGTCCTGCTATAATTCATCCCTGGAAGTTTCCTGTAGGTACGTACCTATCCTTTGCTAGTTAGGTTAAGTTAAAGTTAGATATTCTTGTGCAGAAATTCTTCTCGATATCTCAGCCGGGTGATCTGGGCGATTTCCACCATCGTTTCACCGGCCGCGGTGGTGGAGTGGTTAGCGTGCTTGCATTCCAACACGAAGGTCCTGTTTTCGAGTTTCGGGTAATTGGAATTTTCTGGTTAGGGCATGGTTGTTTGTGCTCTTCAATAATAATAACTATTAAAACTGTTGTAATTGGATTGATATTTCTATTTCCATTGTAGAAATTATTCTTATTCCCCCGAAACTTACACAAATTCGACGATCATTAATAGTTTAAGCGAAACTTGATTTTCTGTAGTCTTTTATGCATAGATTATAATATATTTGATTTTTTTAGAGTGATTAAAATTAAAATAGTTACTATTAGTAAAATTTACGTTGATATGTATGTACTTTAAAATATATATCCATATGTGTATATAATTTATAAAAAACCAAGGGGAAGAACTCCATTCCATCCGCTATCATATGCAGGCACGACTTTCATTAATTTTTACAATTAACGATGAGTAATGCCGATGGGTCTTCGTATACACTTTCATGAGGATGTCTTACGCAGAGAAAATGAAATCCCGGTTATCGTTACTCACGGGCCTAATACTACTGTACTAATAATACTATTTGGTACTCCTTGTAACCAATAGGATTCCTCTTCTTAAAGATACAGACCGAGAGTTGATTTTCACAAGCGTTGACACTCAGCGAGCATAAGTTAACACCTTACAAGCAGTGGTAAAATTCCTATTAACCTGATGTCCACTCTCATGATTCATGTTTCGACGAATGCAGAGACAGATTCATTCTTTTCGTTTTGTTTGCTCGGAAAACACAGTCGCGTTGTTGGCGATGTTTCTCTTTACTGTGAGAATCAGTCGATTAGGGCGGTGCGATGCGAAATTGCGCTGGTCCTGATTTAACGACTCATAAAATGGTCCGGACGAGAGTCGTACATCAACTCGATATTGGGCGTGAATTTCGCACGTGAAAATTTCGTTCGCGGCAATTCGAAGGCGTCGCCACCTCTGATTCAAGGACTCCGGAAAGTCTCCATCGCCATTCTCACGCCAGCCTGGATGTCATCCTCCCCTCGCGAAACGTCTTCTTTCCCCATTATTAGTATTCACCAAGATCGTTTCCTAGTTTTTGGCAGATGTGTAGGCAAAACCCTCCTATCACCTCCTCCAACCCTTTTCTCCCGAAAATCCCTCGGGACCGGATGTCGGTTTCGTTAGTCCTTTCTCTCCATCTCTCTCCTCCGACATCCGGTGCGTGCGGGTGTATCGGGTTTATTTATATATTTTTTATCGCTCTCCGCAAAGGAAGAGGTATGGGGGGAGAGTTTTTATACACTAGCACGAGGGCGCGATCGCAAATAAAAAGAGGGAAAAAGGGCACAAAAAGACAGAATCATCTGGTACGGTGGCGTCTACGACGGGGGGACGAGTGATAGCGTACGACGGATTGGTTACATGCACCAAGGGTGGTCAATTCATGAGACGGAGATCTGGCGGCGCCTTGGGACGGCGTGGCCATTGCGTAGTACCGCACGTGTGTGGGAGGGGGCAGTGGAACTTTGTTGTGGGTTCACGTGGGCTCCCAAAAGCACGTTGTTAATTTTACGTATTTCTCGAGTCGGTAGATACAATTAGCTTTTATAATACGAAATGCTCTGCAAATTTTAATACGGAATTATTAAATTAAAATTAAACTAAATCCAGTATTGTTACCGAGCGATTTCTGAAGTGTACTGCCTTACACATAAGTCGGTCATTGGAGGATACTGAGGGAAACCGGTATACTTGTTTCTCAAATACTTTCAAGAAAATTTACTTCCATCGCGTAGAATTTGTAAATTTATGGAAAGAGAGCAATATTATATGTTGTCTTGAAGCCATCGGGAAACTACACCTTTTTGGGTTATTGTGTACAATATTTTGGGCGAAGGAGAGGGATTAAAATGGCAGATATTTCTGCGAAAATTTTCGTTTGAAATTTGAGTTCGAGAAAAGCTCCAAAAAGCCGTTGTTTTCGAGCAAACTAACCTTTGAAAAATCCAATCAGCAGGGGATAGGGTTGTCAGTGGTCGCGCCATGCAAGTATTGTTCTCAATGGGTATTTCGGCAATTACATTACCGTCCTCAGGAGAGAAGAATAACAAGATTGTTGGGTTACTGAACTCTGAGTCAAACGACAGCTTTTTGGAGCTTGTCTCGAACTGAAATGTCTTACCACAGCCGTATTCCTTTTCCATGTAGATTAAAAATTTCGTATTTTTTTCTTATTTTACTCCGCAATTAACAGAAAAATTCATAATAGAGAGGATTTCATTTTGCATACATAGCTCACCACGGAATGGGGAAATACTTGACTGATCAGTGTTGCCGAAGGATATATGAAACGATTGAAAGAAATCGACTTAAACTCGTACTTCATCCGTTAAAGGCGAGGCTGAAAGCGAAAATTTTCGAAAGGCCTTCTCTTTTTATCAATAATTATATCATATTCATTCAACATTTTATCATTTTTCCTGAAGAAGTTGAGTATGATGCTAATTCGTTTGATCTATTCCATATAAATTTGCGGTTAGATTTCAGATTCAGTTATAGTATGTTACTCATTTAATAATATTTCATGTAATAATCCATAGGAAATCGGCAAAAATTATGAAATAGCTATTTTATTGATACTGAATTATATCTTATGAAATAACGGCTGCGTGGCGGTGTGGTTAGCGTGCTAGAACTCCTATCCTAGGTCCCGAGTTCGAGTCCCGTCTAATTGGATTTTTCTGATTAGAGAATTATTTTGCGTGTGTGCGATTTTCCCGGTAAGGGTTGGCGGCAGGAAGGCCATCCGGCCGTAATCAGCGCCAAAACCAAATTCATGCTCACCGCAAATCATACAAAAATGATCGGACCCCATAAATGATGGGAATAAAGCTAAATTTTTGGCATAGTCTTGCTGATCTACTCAAGGTAAACTGGCATTATCATGTATCACCAGGGATGTAACTAAAGTGGGGCTAAGGAGACTCCAACTCTTTGTCGAACATCCTTAGCCCACTCTTGGCACCCCTAAATGTGCAATTTGGTAGATCTTTCATTTAACTTCCCAGTTATGTGAAAATTCCTCTTCCTTTTCTCACCAGATACACCATTGTTGTCTAATATTTTCTGAGAAATTTTAAATTTTGGATTATGAACAAAATACCTCGATTTTGTTGGCTCTCAGATGTAAAATGTATAATTAAATCCCTGTATACCACGCTATAATATTGGATATTTCCATGTTGCAAAGCAAGATGTCTCTTGCAAAAAAATTATATTTTGGAAAACAGTGATATAGGCGATGGCTTGCGGATGTTAGACATATGAAGAGAAAGAAAGGCTATGATTATCACGCAATATCACTTACAGACTGCCATTTTAAGGGAATGGGAGCCAACGCTGCAGATGGATTTCATCCGCTGGAGTTGCGTTACCTTTAATGTTTTCGAAATCAGCTATGGAGAGAGCTTTCTATTTATTAACATTTCAAAGTTTGAATTTTGCCTCAACTCCCTACAAAATTGGTAATTTTTGCATCCCCTACCACAAGCATACATTCAGCACACATTTCAAAGTTTGAATTTTGTTAAAATACCTCTGTAAAATATCTTAAAAGGCCATAAAAGTTAATTCTTAAAAAATAAACACCCAAAATAATCCTCATATCGTTGAAAAATAAACAAGTTTAAAATAGAAAATTTCGTTTTCAGGACATAAGCTGATTCAAAATGAGTAACATTACACAATAAATTATCTCAACTATAGAAATGTACGGTAGTTTTACCATATGGTAGGAAATGTTCCTTCAGAACGTATACGTATATTCTGAGTACGATTACTTAATAGAATCTTATTATGAAAGGAATAAGAAACACTTATACACGTTACCACAGGATAATTTAACGAAACCTAGGTCGTTTAATTAAATTATCCTGTGGTAACGTGTATAAGTGTTTCTTATTCCTTTCATCATGAATAACTACCACAAAGTCAAGGCCGAAGTAGTGGATTTAGAATCTTATTAATTTCGAATTGTGCAGCTCGATTGAATATCAAGCTGGGGAAAAATTAATTATTGAAAATTACCAATAGGTATAAGGCAGTGGTTCCAAACAGTGAGGCACGGGTGTTTCGATAGATCATCTCGTTGAGTTTTATTGTTTATTGTAACAGTTTGCTATACGGGTCTTAAAATGTGTACTTGCATGGTTTGGATAGATAAATATCTAAGTGAAAAAATTGGTAAAATTACTTATTTTTAGGATTACTTACAGTAAATTCCAAAAAAGGCTCATTGACATTGTCAATTCATTTATATATGCAGATTAAATATTTTAAATTGAAGAGGTCCCAGGATGTTTTAAAACCGGAAAATGCTGACATAAAGGGATAACTCACTCGATGAAGAACTAAAAACTATATAGTTATAATGCGATTGGTAGGAGCTTATTATATTCAAGCCATGAATTATTATAAGTAGTATTCATATTATCATAGTTTATGAGGAATAAACCATGTACAACGAGAAAAGTTTAGACATTATCTTAAACGAAGGACTTATTTGAAAGCTAAGACCAAATATGTGATCTTTTGGTATAATTCAGCCTTTTTACTATCTTTTAAAATGTCTTGTCTGCACTCAGGGGAGATAATTTTTGTTATGTCGCTTAAGAGCTTCATGGATACCCATAAAAAGAACTTTTGCCAAATCCTTTACGTTCCATAAACTTCTGCATTAAGTCGTAACATACTTGATACGAATAAAGCCCCTTAAAATTTTCACAAAATTTTTTTGTTATAAACTTTTGAGATGTAGGTTCGATTCTGAGTAGAAGTGTAGCTGTTTATTTTTCTCTAGGCGTATTACGTAACCGCTTCGTTTCTTTCTTGTCTATCAGCAGTAAACAACGTCAAACTAACGGAAATTTCATAAAAGTCACGACAGAGAGGATTTATAGATGAATGCTAAAGTTTATTAACTATTTATCTTCGTGAATATCTTTAGAGTCGCAAAACTTTTATCCATAATCTGAATTGAAAATATTTAAGACTCAGTGATTGACAAAACGCCCAGTAAATAAAGATTCTTGTACGCTATTCCAAACATGATATCTGAATTTAAATTAATTTTTTTCGATTTTAATGCTTTTTATAAATATGAAACATATATTCGTGCTTCTATCGTAGAGGAAAATCATTCTTTACGACCAAACCATCTTATTTCCACAAAAATGCTGCAAGTTATATCAGATTCTGAACGTGATAAAATGTTCAAATTGCTGAGATGAGGCTGATTATTTGACAAAGCATCTATGGGATATAAAAAGAAGCTAAATCTGGCGCCAGCATCGTTAAACTGGCAACATTGAAACTAATCAGATCCTCAATCACGTTTCGTCACTGTTTATTATGCCAACCCGTGAAAAGGAGGGAGTCCCGATGGCATTTGGAGACGATCTTTGAATCGCGAGGCAAAAATTGCCATTTTTTATTTTCTCTTCTGGCGGATGAATGAAGGTTGCGATATCCTTCATCTTGGACTCCGTTTAATGCCGAATTTTTATTGGTCGTAAAATGACTACTTTTCCCTCGCACCGAAAAGGAGTATTCGAATACATTTGCCTTTGGTGAATCATTTTCGACCGTAGAAGTGGATTTGTTGGGTGATTCGATCATTTTATATTGAGAGAATCTCGTTGGTTGAAAGTGGACATGGTTACCTCGCCTTGTTTATCGGACGCAGTCTGAATTTTTATTTTCATTGCCGCATATCTTCACGGCTTTAATTTTACGTATGGTTGTGAGGAGGTCCAAACTTTGAGAGAATGGCTCTGCTGGAATAGTTGAAAATAAAACTACACTTTCTTGTTTTCGCTGACATTTATGGCTCGGTAAGAACTTAAATGAAAAGCATATCGAAGAACAATACAAACAGTTTTGTGCGAACGATGTACGCTATCTTGTTGGTGTGGCACGCCGTGAAATATCATCTAATACGAGTACTTCATCTAAATCTCGAATGAAAATTACTATCAATTTTATTTTACTTAAACTTGCCTTCATATTAAATATAGCACGATCTAACAGCTACCCGCTTCCATCAAAATAATGCTAGCAAACTAGTAAACCAGGATAATAGTAGTAAACTAGGATAGTATAATACTATCCTATAAATTTCATTCTGTGGAAGTGAGCGAAGTTTAAAATGTTACTGTTTTGCGGTGGGCGTTGACGAGATTATGCCTTATCATATATTGTAATATATCATGCGAAACCCAACTAGCTCTATTCGTCCACTTCGTCCATTCGTATCTTAAAGTCTGCCGAAAGTAAAAAACAAGTGGACGCTATTTTCCTTGACTTCAAGAAAGCTTTCGACAGGGTCCCCCACTACAAATTAATTTACAAACTAAAATTAGCAGGTATCAACAAGGAAATAATTGAATGGATAAAGAATTTTCTACACGAGAGAGNTTTTTAAGGATTCATAGTTGAGTTTGGGGCCACTTGTGGCTTAGAGAGTTTTTGGCACCACTTGCTTGGAAGGGGGAAGAACACCAACCCTCCAGCTATCATGAAATGACACCATTGCATGCGTTACGAGGGAACCGCATGGCTGCAGCCTTGTGTTGCTTTGCGGCATGTGAGTGAGAGGGAGTGCGGTAATCCGAGTATTGGGCCTTACGAAAGTGCTGCGACGAGCGGTGATTAAGAGACGAAAGAAGAGGCTAATTGGTCCTGTGAGGATAGTCAGAACGGGAGAATGAGAGATGACAGAAGGAAAGCAATGGCAGGGAGCAGATGCGTGTGAAGGAAGTGTCCAAAAATAAAAAGGTTTCCATTCAAGTCGTAGGGAGAGCTGTTGCTGAATGATGGAGCGACTTTATTGTTGGTCACAGTCCCTCCAATAAAATGCAGCGATGGAGTTGACAAGTCGCGCGCTCCCGATTCGCTTCTTCCCTTTGTTTTTGGAATGACTTGGAGGGAAATAAAAGAGAAGGGCCGGTTAAGATGAGGGTTTATTTATTGGTGCTTTAACCGCGGTGAAATAATTGGGAAGGTGGTGAGAATGGGATTTTGGTCTAAAATAGAGGGAGATTTTCCCTTCTTTAACGGGTGCTATAAAATTAAAGGACACTTACCTTTTTATCGTCGTGGCAAAAATAATTCTCGGCTGTGTCCTTCCCTCTCTCTCATGGAAGTCCAATGTATGTATATTATTTTATATATGATTTAAAGTAAACAGTGAGCTTAGTCTCTTTATCTTATCTGAGAATACTTCAAATTCAAGCCTTTTTGTTTAGTTCTCCAATCCAAATACTGGCTTTTAAAATATTTTAGCATAACATATGGTGCCAGGCTTGTAAATTTTACTGTGGTGTTTTGATTTGCTTATGTTTGGGAAAACTCAGGTCAATAGCTGAAGATGATAGTATGACTAGAATATTTCACAAAAGATCATATAAACACTATATAATAATGGAGCTCATAATTGTTTTAAAAAGTTTGGACTTTTATCACACGAGTGCGATGAAATTGATAATCTACAATAATAATAAAAAATTTACCTACGGTTGAATCTTATTAACTGGCTTTTTCTTTGACAATTGTGGCAGATGCGTTTTGCCCAGGATATTAATCATGTTAAAACTTTCTTCAGGAATAAGGCTACCAACAGTAAAGCATGAGATACATGGAAGTGCGTAGAAAGTTACCAGAGGGATAAAATATCCTTGGCGTCATGNATGAAATTGATAATCTACAATAATAATAAAAAATTTACCTACGGTTGAATCTTATTTGCTGGCTTTTTCTTTGATAATTGTGGCAGATGCGTTTTGCCCAGGATATTAATCATGTTAAAACTTTCTTCAGGAATAAGGCTACCAACAGTAAAGCATGAGATACATGGAAGTGCGTAGAAAGTTACCAGAGGGATAAAATATCCTTGGCGTCATGCAAAAAATTATTCTTGTAAATTATTAGCGAAGGTGCCAACGTCGGAGGACTTCAATATCTTACAATGTCCCATTTCCTAGTTTATCTTCTAATGGCCTCTCAATTCTTCAAGCTGTCTCGCCCATCTCATGTCGCGATTTGAAAGCTCGAGTCCATGAATATTTATTTACAGAATGGTTCTATCTAATTAAAAATCTTCACATAATGCAAGCAAGTTAAACCGCGTAGAAATAACGTCTTACACAACTCATGCTAGGCACGTGGAACTAAAAGCTTGCGTGAAGATGATTAACTACTAGACTCCACGCATGGAGTGAGATGACAGGTTCTTCGGAGGGATAACCTTTAAAATATACGCAAAGAGAAGGCATAACTAATCTTCCCTCTTCATAGAAAATTGCTTTTATTTTTAGGGAGACCTTGGTTTTCTCACCAATTGCCACTTAATTTATTAGGAGGGTCTCCATTATTCTGTAAACATTTATTACTATATACAACAAGGATTTCTTTTATAACAATCAACAATGTGATGTTTGATGATCTGCCTGGAAAATGTTTGGAATCCTTTAAGAAGAAATATCACATAAGAGAAAGGATAAGGAATTTACTTGGCGTATTGAGGTGTTCGCCTTAAAACACAAGGATAAACAAATGTGAAAAATAACGACATGACTGGGACACGAACCCAGGCCTCCCACTTTCCAGCCAGATAATCTAACAACTGAACTATCTTGAGAAATATCACTTCAGAAATTCCATTAATATTTTAAATGATGATTTTATCTGTTTGCAAGCAATTTTGTCCATTATACAGCATTTTAAGTACTTGTTACAGCACATGAAAGTTGGAATTTTAACCAACTGATGTGTTACAACCCATAATATCTGATTATTAGGTATCGATTATATTGGGGAATTCCTTTTTAATCATAAAGGTATCATTATTACTTATATTACTATTATAATAACCCCTGAAAAAACAGGCATTTTTACTCTATCGTGTTGTAATTACAATGCCATATACATTTAGAAAATAAATCGGTCAAAAGAACATGATTGTTGAAAAATTCTTGTCTCTTGAAAAAATTACTTCGCACATTGCCCAGAATCTTAAAGTATCCACTCCTCGTAATCTTTTTCTGTACATGGTCATGCTAGGTAGTATTTGTTAGTTGTTTTGTAAGATGTGGAGCCTCCCCCTCCAACACTAGCATTGTGGATACAGCTTTGTCAACAATCACATTTTCCTGTGTCATTTCTCTCTGATTTATTCCGTCAAATCTCCTTCTAATAAAACTTTTATTTGAATCCTACCTTCGTGTGTTCCTAGCGTTCCCATAAGTAATAACTATGTTTTAACCAATTAAAGATGAATTGGGTTTTGATTAATTAACGGCTTTTCTAACTCTACTCCCCCACTTTTCAAGGGTATTAATGTTGTGTTTTCTGGAATTTCTTCGATGAGCGCTTCACGCTAAAACAAGTTGTCTTTGAATAAAATCTGTGGAAACCATTATGTTTAGCAGAATTTTATTTTATGCTGATTAGTGAATTTTTAAGGATTCATAGTTGAGTTTGGGGCCACTTGTGGCTTAGAGAGTTTTTGGCACCACTTGCTTGGAAGGGGGAAGAACACCAACCCTCCAGCTATCATGAAATGACACCATTGCTTGCGTTACGAGGGAACCGCATGGCTGCAGCCTTGTGTTGCTTTGCGGCATGTGAGTGAGAGGGAGTGCGGTAATCCGAGTATTGGGCCTTACGAAAGTGCTGCGACGAGCGGTGATTAAGAGACGAAAGAAGAGGCTAATTGGTCCTGTGAGGATAGTCAGAACGGGAGAATGAGAGATGACAGAAGGAAAGCAATGGCAGGGAGCAGATGCGTGTGAAGGAAGTGTCCAAAAATAAAAAGGTTTCCATTCAAGTCGTAGGGAGAGCTGTTGCTGAATGATGGAGCGACTTTATTGTTGGTCACAGTCCCTCCAATAAAATGCAGCGATGGAGTTGACAAGTCGCGCGCTCCCGATTCGCTTCTTCCCTTTGTTTTTGGAATGACTTGGAGGGAAATAAAAGAGAAGGGCCGGTTAAGATGAGGGTTTATTTATTGGTGCTTTAACCGCGGTGAAATAATTGGGAAGGTGGTGAGAATGGGATTTTGGTCTAAAATAGAGGGAGATTTTCCCTTCTTTAACGGGTGCTATAAAATTAAAGGACACTTACCTTTTTATCGTCGTGGCAAAAATAATTCTCGGCTGTGTCCTTCCCTCTCTCTCATGGTATATCTTAGAGCGGGAACATTTTTAAGGTTTGCCTTTACCATTGACATATTTGCCATATTAATGGTGACCAAGGGTTAATATTTACAGGCGATCAAAATATTATTTCCATAAAATCTCCTTTATAATAGTAATATGTAAATAATGCGGAGAATGTAAGGAATGCCCTAATTTGCAGCTGAAAGAAAAATATCTAAATGAAAACTTCCGTATGTTAACTTCAGGATATTTACTCGTAAGTTAATCAGTAGGATGAGAAAGTAGATAATCATATTATTTTAGAAAAAATATTCTACCTTACAGGTTATTCCCGCGTTTCTTTAATGATTTATCCACCTTTCCATCATTCGGACTATTTATTTGTGGTCAGACTTCCCTCTAAGCAGGGCACCCGGACGGCTGAGCAATATTTTTTGAAGTGTCGGCCAACTAATTTGTCAAACGCACGCAATTTATTGAAACATTTGAAAGCCTTTAGCTTAGCTTTTCACGAATGCATCTATAATTTTGTATGCCATAATATTTATTGTGAGATCACATAATTGAAATTATGAGAATCAGGTAAATTGCTTGAGAGATACTTAAAACTCCTCCTTTGCAATATTATAATATTTAAAAGGAGTATGCAATATAATAACATCCATAGTGATGCTCCGAAAACTAAGCGCCCGCAATGATTTTCTTGCCACTCAATGATGGTAAAAATTAGAGGGAAATATGTTTGTTGTTCTAAACTAAGTATCTCTTGAATGATGGCTTTAAAACATTCACCAAAGACCGAAATATAAAATCGTGCGTTCAAGAAAGCATTCGAATGACAATATTAATATATTTGCGTATGATTCTAAGAGTTATATCAAACCACTATTTTCTAACAATTGCTTTCTTACAGCCGTGCCTGGAGAATGTCGTTGAAATAATAATACCATGTGGAAGATTTATGGTCTTTTTAGATCCCACACGCAATTTTTATATAATGGTTCCGTGAAACCTTCGTGCGCAAATTCGTATCCTCTATTAAATATGACGAAAACAGCAACAGAGAAGACCATTTTTATTAAGTCATAAAAAGCTGCATATTTCACCATTTTAGATCTTTCACACCTTTACAAACAAAGATATAAGTGCCAAATAGTCATTGCCAGAATTCCCATTCCAGAATTGTTACGGTAATCCCAATGTAAACTCCTGAATCATAATAATTATAAAATTTACGTCCGAATTACAAAGCTCTTAAATATCCCGAATTTTATTTTAGTCCTTGAGCTAACACATTAAGAATGCTTTCGCAAGAAATAACTCGCCTCACTTATCAAATCGTTAATTACAGTAAGCGTAAAGAACCAACCCTCTGCTACAGCAGCGAAAGTTATTGCCTTCTGAAAAATCTTCCAGCTCCCAGTTTGTTTCAATAAAGCCATCCTTCGACGCCTCGTACTTTGTAATGGTTTTGAGTCGACATATCCACCCTATAATCGCTTTTAGAGACTCGGCCGAGGAAATCCTCTCCCCGAACCGTTGAAAAATTCGGTAGGAGTCTCAAGAGTGTATTGGGAGCAGGTGGGAAGGAGAAGCAAGCTCGTTACGACTGGGGAGGAGTTTTAATGTTTCGGGGGAGGATCGGGTTGAATAGGGTGAGATGGCGGAGGAAAATGGGGCGGGAGGAGAGGAGCGGGTCGTATAGATGGATGAAACTATCATCTTCTCCTTGGAGGCTGGAGTTTATTCGTAGTTTTGAGTTCCAGCACGTGTTCCGTTATAGCTGCACATGTCTTGCAGCGGGTCGAGGGGGATGAGGGAGTGGAAATGGTTGTGTGACGCCAAAGTATATCTTTTAAGTAGGTGGTTGGCTAAGGGTGAGATGGAGAATGGGTTCGGGCCGTATTTGGCAGATCAGGGTAAAAAGTCATAGGTAAGAACAAAAATAAAGAGAATAAAACATGGAAAATTATAATGGTATGAAATATTTACAAAAGAAGATCTTATAAAAATCGAAATAATTGGTACGCTCTGAGCGAAAATTATTTGAAATCTCATTTTTTCAATGTCAAATGTCAATGGAATATTCTGTTACATACGCGTTGCACTTTAAAATTGATTATATTTTTTTTTGATTCTAAGTTATATTTCCATGACAGCACGCTTACACAAACCTTTTCTGTTGTAAATCGAAATTCGATGACTTTTCCTAATTGCATTCACAAAATAATAGTGAATAATAGTAGCATTATTGCAGTTTAAATTTTATAAAATCTCAGCTGAGAAAATTGTCATTATTTTCTCCGAAGACTCCAAAATTTTGAACTTCAAATTTCCACAATAATTGAAGTGTGACTTTTCATCTTCGATTATCATTATTTTGTTTTAATATGAAAATTGTTTAAATTTGATACCTCATGTTAGAGTAAGTTCGTTTTAGCCACAACAAAAATACGCTGTTTGTAAATTGTTTTATTAAAATTTATTTAATTAATTAAAATTTAACCAATAAGTACAGAACAGGAACGATACAATAAATAACTTTATTAAGTATCTATTGCGACTTAAATTAGTTTTCGTAGAGAAAAGGACATCGACCCTCTTAGTGCAGCCACTGAATATGAATTTAATCCTGAACCTCTAAAGAAAAGGTTAGATGGAAGAATTGTGAATTTGGAGGATGATGGAGAAATTTCTTCTGAAATAGGCCTGCTCTGGAGTAGAAGGGTGTAAAGAGAGCAGGGGAAAATGAGAGGGAGAGGTGGTGAAAGAGAGAAAGAAAGAAGGATTGGGAGAAAGTTTGTTCTCATAGTTTGGTGTTAAGGGAATCTCCTTGACCTCCTGGTGCGCCTGCTTAACTTCATGATAAACGTGCCTCCCTCTATCTTTTGAGTTTTTTCTCCCCAACAACAAGGCTCTTCAAGCTTTATCTTGCGGGCGCGAATAGAGATACTCCATATACTGATCCACGTTCCATAAATTTATTTTTTTTCGCTCCCCTTTATCCACTCCTCCGTCAAACTGCTTCTAATTGATTGCTGAGACTTAAACGCATTCTCCACAATCTTCCGAATATCCGTAGTATGTATTGTGCTCCATATAGTAAAGATGCGCAGCATTATATACTATTTTTATTTCCTGAAGTGTTATCAATTATGTACATTAATGGAGAATGAATACACTTAAGCAAACTTCGAGGGCTAATAATATGAGTCTTATATTCCCGTACACATTTTTACTTTATTGAGAATTGAAAATCTTTTGCCAAGTTGCTTTTTATTCATATTAAAACGCTCCATTTGAGTGAACTTTTTACTAGTAGTAGTAAAAAGTTCACTCTAATGGAGCGTTTTAATATGTTTAATATTAATAATTACCACAAGGTTAGCCCTGAGTCTGTATCGTTTATTGCTTTTTATTGTTTGAAATTTAGCCTTTAAGTGTTATTCTTCAAGTTAATTAATATAGTTAGTTAAGGTAATTCAAGAAAGAAAAAAAAAAAACGAATATCAGTAACTTCTCTTTTCTAAATAGCGTTGTTTTGCAAAGGAATGGTTTACCTGCAGGAGTCTAAGTAGTCATTCCCTAAAATAATAGAGAGGTTTTGAATAAGATAATTAGAATCTGTATGGACGAACGAGCTTATCGTTTACGTAGAGCATGTATACCAGGAATATGCTTGGCAATATGAGGCAGGGAATTGTTCCCTGGGACGGTAACGGCAATCTTGTAGACCCATTTTGTACTACCATGAAAAATCTTGGATGTTAAGTAAAAGAGATATGGGAAAATGTTTGCTTTATGAAGCTTGTTATTATTAAGTCTTATGTAAATTTAAATTCTCGAGCACCTCTGTCAAAATTAATGAGGTGCCATAATGGGTCTATATTGCGATATGAAACTATGATTTTGTCGCTGCATTATTGTCCCAATTATAGCATAATCATCACCACGAAAATCATCAGCCTTTCAAGGTTTTAAAAATTTAAATTGCACTATAAATGGACGGTTTCCTACTAACGTCATTAAATTTTCTTTCGGTGATATCAATTCTAGCCTCATCGATATCTGTCATTTTAAGCAGCTTATATTCTTCATGAGATCTAGAAGCATTTTCAAGTAATGAATGCGTATATGTAAGTAAAAAGCATGGTTCCTTATAATTATTTCATACTTAACTAGAAAAAGAAACTAAGAGTATTTTGTTTAGAATTGTGGAAGTTAGTTTCCCTTTGCATAGTTTCCTGACATTATTACCCATATCTTCACTATATTTTGTGACAATTCTTCGCACATTTCACTATGATGTTTATTGGTGTTAATTTCATCCATTGGAGGACGTTCCAACCTCTCTTCGAGGAGACGTATGGAGTGAAAGTTATCAATGGTAACGTACTCTTATACTGGTCACAAATAAACTCAGACTTTGAAACGTTTATTCCGTCGATCCATGGTTTCGCATCACCAACACGTGTACTATAACGCCATTCCTTTCATAAACGGCGTTTTTTCGTCTCTTTCCTTCTCGATCCGGAAAGCTGCAAAGAACGTAAAGCAAACACATTCCACACGCGCTGTCTGTTCGAGAGCCTCGAACGTTTTGAGAAATTAACCACATTTAAGCATGAAAAATGTTTGGCGAACAGGATCTTATGGCATTATAAATTATTTTATTTATAATAATGAATAGCTTAAATGACATATCAAAATTAAAAGGTTTTTCATTAGAAATAAAACATACGAATGCAGGTATGTAAAACTTTTAATTTGTAAGTTTCTCTCGATCTTTGACGAAGCGGTAATCCGTAAAAAATTCATATACGGTGATATGAGATCGGTATTTATCTCAGAAATAATCAACTTTTCCGAAAAAGTGCATATTTTAGGAAAAAATGTATTTTTGTGCTTTATAGCAATATTTTGCGGGCTGAAATCGACCCAGGAGCAGATCTCTTGTCTATCACTTCAATCATCAATTGAATACAGAGACCGACTTTAGGTTTAAAAGCACATATTCGAGATACTATAGGAAAGGCGAATACGTAGAATGCAAAGGTTAACAAGTATAACCCTTAGGGGATGCTCATCTAGAGTCAAAGAAATTACTTACTTATTACTTATTATTAATTTCAATTCATTCGACCTAGTCTCGAATATTGCTGCGCAATTTGGGATTTACATGAAGTAGCGTTAATCTCAGATTTAGAGATGGTCCAAGGAAGAGCAGCCCGTTTCGTCAGTGGAGATTTCAGGTTCGACAGTAGCGTTACGGCTAGGATAAAATCCCTTAGGTAGAATTCGCCCAGGTGTGAAGATCTGATTATCTAAGGAAGCATTTCGAAAAATTCATCGGTTCCGAATATTTAAGTCCAGTAAAAAACGAGTATGATCTCCGATAGGCATCGACAAAGCATTACAAGGAATTGATCGCTAAAACTGATGGTTACTTCTGGTCGTTTTCTTTTCGCATAGCATTAGCGAAGTTAATAGAGTAGATTAGGTAAGGTGTTAATACACCCCGTGCCATACGCCACAGGCGGCTCGCGGGATATATATCTAAATTTAAAAATCTAAAATCTAGAGTAAGGAATAGGAATTGCACTCTGTTTATAACATTAGGACATCTTAATTTGTTAGCTCGCTTATCGTTGTGCTGTTTTGTGATTATTTATTTTTCAATGATTCATTCAACCAAACGTCCCAAAATCAAAATTTCGTGAGATTTCTTCCTAAAAATAATTGTTTCGTAATCCAAGAATCATTCGTTTCTATCTTCCACCATTTGCTTCTCTTCCACTTATGTCCTGACGTATATGTCGAAAAAGGAACACAAATCAGTTACAAATGCTAGACTAAAAGATGGCTAGAGACTGCATGGTTTTAAGTTGAGGCGAAAGCCGCATTCCAATAACCTCTCAGACGGCGTCGTCCACACTGAAATAAATCTTCCCTTGGCTGGAGCAGCGTGCGTTATGCTGGATAATGGATAAGTAAGGAAAACGGTGGCTGAGAGTGGTAGTTGAGTGATGAAACTCGCTCTCTTTCCATATTTAAGCGCGTTCGATTTGAATTCCTTGTAAAACACAGGATCTATATGTTACACAATCTTGTACAAAGTGCTACACAACCTTGGTTCTTCTGAGATGGGAAATTAGTTAAGATGATTTGTACATACGAAAAAAAAGATTTGGGTTGACGAATTTACAGCAGAGGATTCGTGTATAGAGTACATGATTGTGGACATTTTTTTATTTCATTATTCCTTTTTAGAGTAATATTTACACATTTTTTACAAATTTTTCACATTTTAATGTTATAATAAATATTAAATATATAAATAGCACATCATATATATAAAAAGCAAATGTCTGTCCGTCCGTCTGTCTGTCGTCTGTCCGTCTGTCCGTCCCCCTAATTATCTCAGAAACGGCTTGACTTAGAGATCTGAAACAAACTGCATTTGTTTCTACGATGCTGAAACTCCCAGGAAAACTATTTTCATTTCTGTAAAGGCCCGGGTTCGAACCCAGGAGCCCATAATAAGTTTTCATAAGATATGTACGTAAATGACGTTTTCATGACTTGCAGATGTTGTTTCTTTTACAAAATGAAATTAGAAACAATGGTCCTAGGAAACTGAGACCAGTGTCACAAGAAAGGAAAATAATCATAGAATCTTATTTTAGTCGTGAATAATTCATATAATTTCGAAATTGCGAGAATTTTGATAGCTCTATACGAATTACGAATCTTACCTCTAGTTAAAATTCGTAATTTTTTTGGGAAATAAACAACCCATCCCTTTGACAACTAAGGCCATTGTTGAATGTTGATTTCATGAATTATCCCATATAAGTGCAAGGGGATAATCAGTTCTTATAATTTTTATAAGAAATTTACGTAAAGTAGGCTTTCATGACTTGAAAACATTGGAATAAATATTATAAATAATTTATATGATAAGAAATATGATGGCCATGTACCATTGGCTGTCCTGGATGTTCTGGAACCATGGAGCCACCTCCACCGACAGATGGAGATGGAGAAGGTGAGGAGGCCGCATGGGATGGGGAAGGACCTTGCCTGGCACGCAATGCTAGTAGTTGAGAGTAGCGTGGGTCTTCTTGGAGGCCTTTCTCTTCCATCGAATCTATAGCTCGCTGAAGAGCACTCAAGTTATCTTGAGGGGGCATGCCACTTTGTCCTACATATCCTCCACCCTGTAAAAATAAAATTTCATCTAAAATATTTATGCAGTTTGAGGAACAGAAGAATTCAGTTTTCAACATAGGACTCTTTTGGGGGTTACAAAAAAAGTAAAAATCACAATTTTTCATAGCATTAAAAATTAGTAGATTTTCAAAATAACTTTACCAATGAGAAAGAAACACAGTCAGTAAGAAATTAGCAAAAATGAACATTCTGAAGCCAAAATCTTGGAAAATATAGTTAAGATATTTCAGCTGATACCCCATAGGTTGGTTGTCCATAATCTAGCTGTCAAGAGAATTAAAACTTTATACAATTCAACTGATTGAATTGATAAATTAACAGACCTAAATACCTAATATAATACAATGAAAATTGCAAATTGAATTAACAAGGAAAAATTAATCAGGAAATTNATTATTTTATTATTGTTTGCCATAATGAGTACAAAGTGTCTTTCGAATCTCAATATATAGGATTGCGCAATAGAAAAAAATGTGTGATCGTGATACCTTGTGGCTTTATCTTTAGGGAAAGGTGAATTACTTAGCACAGAAGAGCCGTTTTTGTGCGGTTCTCTTTCGCCGAAGTTAATTTTTATAGTATATTCAACGATAAAATTTCATTGCTTTCATACTGCGAAAGGTACTTCTCAATTCTCACCTCTATCGCATCAAGTTTAGCCACGGCAGGTACGTATATACGTACCTGTACGTATATATACTCAAGTTTGATTAAATATGGGTCAGAATGTGCTTTGCAATTGAGTTCTTATTCGTAACTGAAATCGTTATTGGTGACTGAAGTCAGAATGTGTGGTTGGAATTCATACACATATAAGATTTTCGTATCAAGGGAAGATAAAATTCCACCGCTATTCTGATGCATTACTTCTCAGACCTAAGCTCATTGTGTGAGGTTTTTTGGTAAGTAACGCACAGTATCGTATTAGAATTGTCGGAAATATGAATCTCTCAGTGCATCAGATATTTTAGAGCAATCAGAGTTTCATTGTGATTTCAGGATGAAAAACATTCTGATCCTGTCATGTTAAGGATCATTAATTAGTAGGTTAATTTCTCTGCAGGCCATTATGCATCGAATACCTAGAGAACTTCATAGTTATTTCAGTTTCTTAGGTTAGGAATTTTCTCTTCAAGCGCTCCAATAACAAAAGTAGGTTTATCAATATTGTATTCAGAGAAGTTCATGATGTCAATTTATCGGAGCGTCTCAGTTCCTGTTCATTTCGTCTACTAAGAAACAAAAATAAAGGAAAGTGAATTCTACATTTTGTTCCTCTACATTTGTTTCACGTGAAGACAGAAGTTCACGAGGGGCCAACGTATATTATTCGTTGAGAAATATATGAGTCTGGAGGCACAAAATGAAAGACAGAATGGGAGATCGAAGTTAACTAGTTCTAAATATAGATTAGCGGCGTATGCAGCAACGAATCTACATAAGGGCTCAAACATCGAAAATAAATTCTACACACAGGAAAATGCACCGTTACGAAAGCACAGTATGTACAGCGAACTCCCGATTTTCCGTGAGTGGACTATCCGTTATTCGGATTACCCGTGCTTGATTTCTAACAATTTGTCAATACCTTCCGTATCCTATTTTTAAAAAATCAGACACGCAAGTTTATTCCTATTTTAATACATGCAGGGCTTATATAAGACCTTCTCTATGGAGGAGTGGGAATGGGAATACGACTACAATGACATTATCGCTTCTGAATGGAACCGTGGTTGGGTGAGTGAACCTTTTAATGAGTCCATTAACCAATGAAAATAGTGGAATTTTCGCGAAAATAATAATAAATTGTTTTCTTATGTAAATCATGAACATTATAGGAAATTAAAAGTGAAATTTTGGATTAGCGGTGTTTTCTGATTATCCTCTCCTTATCCCTTATCCCAGATAATCGAGAGTTCACCGTATGTACATTTGAAAGAGCTGCTTACCAACGTTCCGCTGCCCTTTAGGCCCATAAAGTCATGCAGAAAACTGCAATCCCTCAGTGGAAGCGGAGAAATCGACTCATATTTCATTGTATAAATTGTCAGCTTCACCGTGATATGAATCTATGTTGTCTCTTGAACCCTATACACATAATGCTGTGATCCAAAATTAAACAACGAGTTCGATCCCTCAAGTTTTTCAAGCGTGAACTGTTGAAATCTATCAATATAGCATTCTTCTATTTCAATTTAAAAGTGAAAAGGAATCAATCTATGCCCACACTTATATATAGGGGCAAGGAAAAACTCATCATTGGAATGGGAAATTGGAAATAGTAGCAATACTCCGAGAAAACCTAGACACCTTCGCATCATTATTCTGCTCGCGTGATTTAAAGAAGAGCGGGCGACGAAAAGCTAAAGCATCGGACCATGGAGCGCATAAGGAACGAGTGCCATCGCTTTCCGAGGGAAAAGGGGATTTTTTGGGTTCAATACACGGACATCATTTGTTCCCTTCCTTCCCTAGAAGCCAAAAAAGGAGGCTCTTGGCGATTGGAGCGCGAAAGAGATATGATCCTTAGGAGGAAGTGTTCCGTGAAGATGGAGGGATGGGGCACCCAAGGAGGTTCTCAGAAATTTCTTTGCCAGGGTATTAACCATGCTCATGAGTCGTGTCCCTTTATTTTAAAATGTGACACCGCCTGCGTACTCTAAAACGAAATGAGAGCAATGGCTCAGATCACAGAAGTTGGAGGGAGTTTTCGTTTCTTCATGGCTTGACTATTCTCTTCAGCTGCACCATCTTCAAGCGAATCTTTTTAGAGGGAGGCACGTCAGGGAATTGAGAAGTAATAGAATAATTATCCTTAAATGTATGAGCTGATGACTTTTCGGAAAAAAATTATTTAGTTTTTGAATATATTTAGTCAAAAATTTACGGTCTTGCGGTGCTTAGTTAACGTACGAAAAGCCTTTCCTTTACTGTTTCCTCTTTGAAGAGGGAAAATCATCAATAAAAATTAGTTTATGAAGTTCAATTGATTGATACTTTTAATTCTCATCGAAATATGTTGTAGAATATCTTAAGCTGGCTGTCATTATATTAGCATTTCCATGGTTTTCTTGCATGATGTTTGACTTCCCTGGATATTGACATAATACATAGGAAGGCAAGGTAAGGTTACTGAACTTTTTTCTTATAAGCGCGCCACGTATAATAAACCCAAAGGATAAACAGACGTTAAAAAGTCTGTCGAGATCGGTAATCGAACCACGGATCTCAATTCTTGATCGGTAGGAGATCCCGCCCAGTAGACAGCTCCGTCCACATCTTCCACTTTTCTAGATTCTTCGATTTTAAGTGAAATTCTTCAATTACCAAGTAACAGCGTACTAATGTTTAGAGTGCATTTAACCCATTCCGTTCGTCAGTAATTTTTAATGCTGTATCTCCTGGCGGTAGTATTTTTTTCTTTAACTTTGCTTTAAAAACTATTCAACTTATCATATTTAATAACCCTAACTCTGATGTGTAATTTTCTTTTTAATCGGGAAAAAATTTTTTCTTGACTTCTTAATTTTAATTTTTTATGTCGTATGTGTAGTGTGTAAAATCATAAACAGTGTCTCATAAAATATTCTGCGTATGGTTTTATGTACGTGTTTCATTAAAATGTTTTGCTTTTCGTAAATTGAAGCATGTAGACAAAAAAATTGGCTCTTTCTATCGAAAAGATTGCCGACTTCTTGTCTAGGTCAAATAAAAGTATACTTTATTATTTATCCATGGTTAATTATATTTATAACCCTTTTAGGAAATTGAAATTACAATTAATATGTTCTGAAGTATATCGCTCCTATTTTAGAATTAAAATAGAATGCGCTAGGAAGATGATATTTTTAAGAAGCGTGAAGGGATAAGTAAAAGGATAACGACCTAGTTTTTATGACAGGAAAACTGGAAGATGAAATATCATGGGAAAGGTAATAGTTACCGGAAGGAAGAGGGGCATTAAAGGGAAGTAGAGTGACTCAAAAGAAAAGAGAGACAAAAGTTTAAAAAAGGACTAAAAAGGTATGAGCTGCTTAATTCCAGGGAAGAAGCAGCCTCAAGTTGTCGGAAGTCGGAAATCATTTTGCGGCTAAGGGGTGTCACGAGCAAGGGGTGTGCAAGGGGTTGCAGTCTGGGGGTTGAAGCATGGGGGTGGTTTTTTTACTAAAAAGGGTGCAGAATCTGAGAGGAAGTTGTTCTCGGAGATGTGGTCTAGGTTAAAGCAGGGGTTGAACAAACAGAATTTTCGGGGTCCATGCGAAGAACGCAGGGCTGTAAATTTAAAAAAATTACCAATACTTCTAGTTCTATGTAAGACTTTTGAGGAATATACTATTGTTAATTAAGTTATCTACACTTTAATTATACAAACAGAACTGGAAGAACTTTTTTGAGTGAGAACCATAATGTATTTACTGAGAAGGATTGAAGTTGGAAAGGAATACAGTAAAGTTTTCGTAACTGCGAGCAAAGAAAGCCCGAAAATCGCAATATAACAAATTTTTAAGGCTAAAATTTTCAAAAAAGAAAGACTTGTGTTTCATACAGGTTGTCTATATATTATTTCTTATTTGTAATTGTACCAAAGACATTATGAACGACGGTTTTCAAACGCAATAAGGTGTTTTGATTTTTATAAAATATATTATTTAAGAATTATAGATGTTATATTAAAAATAAGATTTACAACTTTACCACAGAATGTTTTCTTTGACCTCTCTGGTCATCATCAGCTTTGATGATGTAACCGAACCGAACATTCTGTGGTAAATGTCTTCAAGTTGGATACCTACCTCAAAGTCGAAGCCTAATTATAAAATTCAACTGTAGATGTTTCACCAATAACCTATAAATTTTAATGATTCATGGACTGAATATTTTTCAAGCTTTTTATTGACGTTGGATTTGAAGGATTTTAATATCACTGAAATAATTTTCTGGCTTTCCAATAATTCAATTATAAGTCATTTGATAGGTAGAGAACTTCCTGTTCAGAACATAAACGGCCTGTGGAATCGAGTTTCTTCAGGAACAACTCTGTCGGCTCTATCTTCTTGCGGAGTAACGATGACTTTGATGACATTGTCCGACTGCCACCACCGATACCAAACTTCCAAATGATCCGCAGCGGAGAGCAAAGTCGTGATTGTAAGATGCATGAGAGCAGTAGTTGCCCCGAAAAACGTCAATCCCTTCAAAATACTCAAAGAAATGGTGGCATAATCCTGTGGATCTATTTCGGTTATCTGAAATTTCGAATTCGATTTTCAGAATTATTATGTGATATTTAGTTTGGGAATAAATGATAAAATGAATTCCCTTATGGGATTTCTTAAGGCGTATTAAATTTTTTTTGAAATGTATCTGCAAACAATTTTCGCTTGAAAGAAATACTTCAAGTGAGAAAACTGAAAAATAAATACATGACTCAAAATATCCAATCTGGACAGGTTGCGTGTTATCCTACGCATCGATTCCCATGCCCTCTCAACGGCTTTTCTAGACCGCTTTGCATACTATACCTATTACTTGAGGTAGCTTAGCAATTATTTTTTAAGATGTTGGGTCAACATCTAGACCCCCACAGGAATTCAAACCCTGGACCACTTTTGCCGGAGGCGAACGCCCAACCCTCTAGGCCAGGGGTGGTCAACCTTTTATGATTAGTAATTATTAGTGTTTTAAAATAAATTGGACGTTGAATCAGAAATTTCAAGTTATGTAATTCAGTTTTCATCATAACCCTTACATGTTCTATACAAGGGGGAGCCAAATCGCTGTTACCCCTTCTGTACTCTTGAATGCATGTGCTCGCCGCATAAAAACAATCAATTGGAGAGGAGGTAAGTTTCTAAACACACTAATAAATAGTTACTACTTAATTTAATCAAAATAAATTGTATATTTTGTTAATTTTCAGTGAAATGGTATGAATCAACAAAATTATGATATACGAGTTTAATATTGATAATGAATGTTTATGAAGTACTTCAAATAATTTTTACGAATAACTTATGGCCGCTCCCAATACTGTGAGATTCCCGTCTGTGTGACTCGCAGTGGCATGAAGTTTGGCCACCCCTGTTCTGTACATTAGCCTTATTGAACTTATGTCATATTGCTAGAGGTGGATTGAAGACATTTTCGAAATACGCGAATAAGCCGTTATCTTATTTATTATTTCAAATCGAAAAGGGATTACCATTGTTTGTTGAAAGGGGAAATCATCATTGTTTACTTTTAGAAGCTTTCAAATCAAAAACATAATGATGTTTGTTCTCCATTCTGTGTAAGAAATTCGGAGTTAGATAACTAACCCATACGCATGCATTACCATGTATATCGTGAAATATTCCCTGTAGGAGAATATTTTTCTTGTTTTTTTACAACAAATATTTATTGTTTTGTCATTAAATTTCAACTTCTTACCTTCGAGACATTCTGTATATTTTTCATTCACATAGATTTAAATATAGGTAGACACACGCGGTATATGGTAGATACAGGTAGAATAATTTATCCATGTACCCTACTATAGTCAGGATCAATGTTATACATTGGCGATGTATTTCAGAAGGATATTTCTTCAAACTAGTAATCGGTGTTTATAGCACTGATCATTGAAATGCCATGTCTTAAAAATGACTCTACCTATATTTAAATCTAAGTAAAAGAAAAATGGTTAAGATGTTGCGAAGGTAAGAATTTGAAATTTAATGAAACATCTACAATTTTTATTAAAGAAACATACCCTGCCAGTCGGGTGAATCTCTGTCACGCACGTTTGTTGTTCGCCTTTGTTTGTTTTGTTGTGCGATTAAAAAAGTTACATTATTACTCGATGCCATTTCAAGAAAATCATTTCCAAAGCTCACCTTGAATATTTTAGACGGGTCTATCGTCATGAAGAATTTATAGGATTCCCAAAATGCAATACCGTAACATCCACTGGTAGTCGGGATGAGGCATGACAGTTTTAACAGGTCCAATAATAACTGCAGGAAGAAAAGGTAATTGCACACATAACACTTATACTGGGATATTTTTTCCAAATCACATAAATAAATTCCAAAAATCATTAAAATTTAATCATGTGAAATGATAGGAGTATACCTTTCATTTTGTCATAATATAAGTTAAAAAGGACTTAAAAATAGATATTTGTCATCCGGCTCGTATTAAATTTCATGAAAGCCATACCCCGAATATTACGTGAGAGTTATTTTCCTGTCAGATTTAATCTACGAGTTACCGTACGACCTTCTCACTTAAGTGTCAAAAACTGTGTGTGATCAGATCACGTTACTCTTGTGTGCCTTATTTTCTGAAAAAAGGGGGGAAGTACTCTCTGACGTCAGTGATTGATAAAAGGCTAGTTAAGCACCACTGAGTTCCCAGGCTCCTACAGTGATTAATTTTAAGAATTAATTCTCCAATTATTTCATGGAATATTCAAAAACAAATATGTAGCGCGTTGAATTCTCACAGGCTTCGCTCAATACTACGACATTTTCTATTTAATTTTATGAACATGCTTTAAGAGATGGTAGTCGAAGGAAATCAAACGAATTGACATTGGTTTTAAGTAACCAGAATTGGAAGTAAATTGAAGAGTCCTTACAGAGATGCCTGCATACTAACCTCCGGTCCTCTTCCTCTTGAATGGGTTGTCCATCGGAGAAAGGATCGGATTCTTGTGTATCTTGGGGAGATGTTCGTTTCGTAGCGAAAACCGCACAATTCACAGAAAAGCCTCCTAGTCTCCGTGAGCCATCTTTCCAAACAAGATTTGTGGACCAATCCGATGGTACCCTTGCAAAGGCACAGAGACTCCAAAGGTTCGGGATTCCATTCCTGATGAATTCAAGCGTTGGAATGAGGTTAGTTACATCTTACTTGATCTGCGTTTGATGCGTTGATGTTAACTTTTGGATGCGGGGTTATAGCTAAGAAAGGCATGAAAATATCTCTCGACATTTCTAGCTTGGCCGTTTAGTTTTATTTTATTCAAATCCCTAAAATTGTACAATTTTGACTCTTCTTTCTTATACTCGTTAGAATTACCTTATTTCAATAGCTCTATTGTTTCATATGTATTTTTCAACAATTCATAAATATAATAGGATTTTTTCCGGTTTGGTGTTGGAATTTTTTCGTAGCGTCTAGGCCAAGGCGGGGAAACTATTTTCTTCGGAAGGCCGCATGTACGTACCAATCGGCCACGAGAAGGCGTCAGACGATTTATAATCTTCAGATAGTTTCACTGATATTCACCAATAAAGTAATTCTTCCTTAATTATTAAATTATATCAATCAATAAAAGGAACTATTTGAATGTTTATGGGACTTGGTTATGAGAACACGGACTTGAGACTAGGTTGGGAAACACTTCAAAATACTGCTATTCTTTGAACTCTCTCAATTGCTTCGGACGCATCTTTTTAGGAGTACTCCTTCATGTGAGGAATGAAATGATACAAACTTTTCCCAGTGCTGCGTTATTTTATTCTGCAACAAATATTTCAACGTGTCGCATCACCATCAGGCAAGGCGTTCAAAAATTTTTACAAATACACATTTGGCAAAAGGGTGAATGAAGAAGGGGTAGGTAAGCTACTCGTTGAACCATGGTCTCAGAAAAGGATTGCCAACTCTCCCGTTTTCGCCGGGAGACACCCGGAATCGGAGTATAATTTTAAAAATCTTCCGCCTCCCATACTGAGGGGTTTTCCTTCCGCTTTTACTCATCAAGACAACCTAGATAAGCGATGATAAACTCATGGTTCACATGCTTGAATTTAGATGAAGAAATGAAAGAGAAAAAGTCTTCCGCAGCAGGAAATCGAACCCGGGTCTCCCACTTTCCGAGCGGGTGCTCTGCCAGACGGAGCTCTGTCCCCCGGAAAGTGGGAGACCCGGTTCGATTCCCGGCTGCGGCAGACCTTTTCTCTTTCGTTACTTCTTCCAGACTTAACCTAGCAGTCTTATCTTAGCAGTAACCCAAGAGTTGTAATGACGGCTCTCACCCGTCGCTTGTTTTATGGAAGGTGTATGGATGATACATTGTGCTACTTCTTATGGAAATAAACTGAATAGTAATCACACTTCCTTTCTGTTTGAATCCGGGATCAATAACTAGAGAGATACCGAAGGAAAACCGTTTAGTCTCTCAAAGTGCTCGTTGCCAAAGTAAGTGCTTTTCACATTTTCGATCAGTTAAAATGGATAACTTAGTATTTACAGAATATTATAGTATTAAAACAAATTATCTCCATATATTGAAGGCAAACATTTTTCATAGATAAATAACTGTGATTGTATTTTAGCGTTTTTGTTTCCAACACTGAAAATAATAAACTTAATGGATATTATGCATGCTTATTTAGTTACATGTGAACCTTTACTTCGACCATCTCCTGATTGTGAGTGCTATAAATTATAACCCATCTTTATACAAAAATATTCGGAAATGTTTTGGAAGTTTCTAGGAGTACTATTTACATGATTCCGATAAGAAAATCTTGTTAAGTCATCTGAAATTATATTTATGGGTAGAACTAGTTAGTAAGTATGATCAAATTGTATATTTATTCTGTTCAATGAGGAATAAGCATTCTACGGTATTTTAATTATAATCAAATTTAAGCTCCCATAATCTCCGTTCTTCTTCGCGTTTGAACTCTCGTTGATAGCAAAATATAAAATATTATTTGTAGATTAAGAAGACTCGTAAAAAGACTACAGACTGATCAACAAAATGTTGGATCTTTTAAAATGAATCACACGTACCATTTCTTCGCCAAAGAGTAACCATAAATCCTCTTGTACTTCGTGGCATATTCTACAGATGTCAGCTTCGATTCGGTCATTATCTTCAGGTTTATCGGTATTGTTTGGTTCCTATAAGATAAATAAAGTTTGAATTTAACTTACAGACATAGGATAGATTAAACTAGAAAAACTGCTTAATTGATTATTTTACTAACCACATTCATTCTGAATCAAAATGATTTGTAACTAAAAAAATGACAACCACTAGAAAAGTTTTGAAAATATAACCATTAATTACGAATACGATTTTTTATTGATGTTGACTGATGACATCAATGCTCTATAACTGAGGTGAGATGTGGTTAGTAACAGCAGTTCAATCTGTCGTTGCTTTCAAGATATTTTCTTCGTGAAGTGTGACGAAAATATTTTGGCGGCTTTAGATTCTTTCTTCTGTAGCTGCTTTAGCTGTATGTCGTTTTTTATTACGAACGAAATATTTCCTTATGCATCAATTAAGATGTATTATATTTGACATTTGTTTATCGACGTATCATCTTAACATGAAACGCAATACAATATGAACGATGGGATTATTGATTCGAGAGAATGAACATGTTCTAAGAAATTGTTTCACTCTTCTATCGATGCTCTAAACAAGTTTTAGGAACCAATCAAATAGAATATCTTAAACTTAGAAAAAGAAATATTCCTCTCAGTCGGGCTTAGAAGAAATATTGTTACGGATAATAATTTTTTCCTAGAAATAAAACATACTTCGAGAGGTAATGTAACTTCTCCGTCTTTATGACTTGAATCTTCGGCATATGATGTGTCGTTGAAAATCTCTTGAACGTCTTCAGTAATCGCTTCTTCGGAATTTGTGTTATGTATCATAATTTTGTTTCGTTCTCAGGAATGCAGGCGAATTTGAGTTGTCGTTATGTTGTGTTGGTTACAATTTTTTAGGTGGCCATGACAACGATCGGCGTACTTCAAGAATTCCGTAGTAACCGCTCCTGTTATTTGTTGTTTTTTGCTCAGCATTAATTTAGAAACTTAAATATTTTATAAATACGTAAATTTAAAAAAATTATCCATTCGTATACATTTTATTAACCGTTAGGAAGGGTAATAATTTTTTAAGGGCGGAGATATTGGACAGTTTCTTCTCTAAGACAACTCACTCCTCAATTTTAAATTATTTTGCTTGGAAGAACTTAAGAAAGAGGACGATTCTAAATTCTAATAAAGACATAAGTTAATTTTATATTCGCGAATTTTCTTTTCATAAATATCCACTCCAGGCCGACAACATATTACGGCAATTCAACTCAGTGGAGAGAGATTCGGGAATGGTTCATAATTGTCTCCCTTGCTATTCAAAAGGTCAAGCAGTATTTAATAGGATGGTGTAGCCTTGAATAAGTCTTCAATGTCTGTAGCTGTGCCTTTCTTTCAGGGGTAATGCTAATAGAATGTCGATTCTGAGGAAAACATATACTTTCTGTGGAATTCTGATTCTGTAGAATGAGGAAACATATACTTTAGTCTGTATTACAAAACAATACAAACCTATGAGATAACATATGCTAAAATTGTTTTATATTAATAGTTCTATGCATTGTTTTAATATTAATAATGCTATGCGTTATAAAAGCAAAATTCTGGCAGCGGTGGGATTCGAACCCACGCCTCCGAAGAGACTGGTGCCTTAAACCAGCGCCTTAGACCGCTCGGCCACGCTACCGTTGAAACTGATGGCTACTTGTAAATTCAAAGTATCCACCACAATTAAGGCAGTCAATTGCTTATCAATGATTTTTTGTCACATTAAGAAAAGTGATTTTCAGAGTTTGTTTCTAAAATGTATTTTGTTGACATACACCAAGTGTGCAGGGGTATCAATAATCCACTCATCAATATTTTAGTGCTAATTTGAATGAAAGGATTTTTGGAAATCAGTTTCAATTCATCTCTCAACTTTTATCACCGATGGAGGGAAGGATATTTTTTGTGATTCGGAAAAGACCACTGAAGGTTGTTAGGGTTAAATCGTGGAACCATTCAGCTAATCTCCGCGTCTTAAAATGGTTTCCCCTCTTTGGCAAAAGTAGTCCATATCTTCTTATTCTAAGAGGTATTAAGAAAAGGGAGTAATTAAGTTATTTTCTTGTTTTTATGCCCGGTTAAAGGGAATAGCATAATTTATTATTGATCAAGTAAAATCTTGAAAAATTTAGTTAGTCAATTCTTTCAACTTCCTTACCCCTTATGGTTTCTTTTCAGACGATTCGATCTAGATTAAGAGTTACGTCTCCAGATTATCTAACTCGAAATAGGAAAATAGGAATAAATCCCAAGTAAAGATTTATTTTACGGTATATCTGAAATGTAGAGGAGACTAGATACTTATTATATGAACTCTACTTAGGAATTTAGGATTTGGGACCCTTTATTTTCTTTAAAAGCAAGAAATCAAGAACTTAAAGTACTGGCAGCGGTGGGATTCAAACCCACGACTCCAAAAAGACTGCTGCCTAAAACCAGCGCTTTAGACCGCTCGGCTACNGGATTTGGGACCCTTTATTTTCTTTAAAAGCAAGAAATCAAGAACTTAAAGTACTGGCAGCGGTGGGATTCAAACCCACGACTCCAAAAAGACTGTTGCCTAAAACCAGCGCTTTAGACCGCTCGGCTACGCCACCAACAATATGGATAATTTTATTAATTCGGAAAATTTATGAAATATTTTAGTATTAATAATGTGAAAATGTAAGTAAAAAATTCGTGGAAATTGAAATATTGAGGAAAAGCTACGAAGTTACACCAAAATTTAATAATATTCTGTAGAAAAATTATATAGTGTCTTATTTAGCGGAAAATTTATTGTAATACATCATGTGGAGAACACAGAGCATTCAATAACAAATAATATCAATAACTAACTTTTGTTTTAGGTGCATCAAAGAACACTATCGATACTATTAGATTCATTACGTTTAGCAAACTATTATGGATTCAATAGCGGAGAAACTTTCAAATATCATTTCCCGTAAGGAGTACTGCTGAACAATGAAAACTTGATTAAAATTAAATCTGGCTTTCAATTGCGAAGTCTATTTGTAATCACTCTTCTTTCAAATACGGAAAAATAAAGAAATCGTTATATTGGAGCAGCTTCTAAAACTCTCCTCACAATCCACGATATTTATGAAATAATTTGGCAGAGAATATTATTAAAGATAAGGAATGGAAAGCTAAGAAAAGGGAAGGGGAGAATGAAATGAAAATAAGAAATAAAAGGGAAAATGTCAAAAAATAAGGTAGAAAAAAAACGCATACATGGCGATTAAGTATTTATTGTCTGTTTATATATTATAGATTATTATTAATAGAAAACGCTAACCAATTCAAGTGTTATTCGAGAGAAAATAATGAAATTTATATTTTATCCTTTGTCTTCATTTTCGTGGAGCTTATTCTTTTCCAGATAAGACAGGTTTCGAGTAGTTTGAGTAACATCCAATATGTCTCGGGAGAGTCTCGTTTTTCTGCAGATTATTTTGAACACGGGCAGAAAAAGGACGATGAATCGAAAACGTGAGTCATCTCAAAAGGAGAGTGAGTCATGTATCAACGACAAATAATCAAATTCTCTCTTTAGTTTAGCGTATAAACTAAAAGATCAGGGAATCCCTCGGTTCTTAGAGTTCGTTGTTCTAAAATTGTCTGTAGCACTTACAGATATCTTCTCTTATCCTCTGTTTGAAAATAGCCAACAATGGGCGCATTTTCAAGGTTCGTTTCCTCTTTTAAACATTTCTTTTTTATTTTTATTCATGAATTTGAAGTCACTTATGGCTCGTAAGTTTTTCGACGTAAATTTTTATTTAATGTAATTTTTATTTCTGTTTTGACTTCATTTATGTCGGCGATATTTAAGATTTTCACGACATGAATTGACGAAGAAATGACAAAATTTAATGGTAAATTAGTAATTTGTGTGTCTATGTGATAACACATATATAGTTCCACATTGATTTAGTAAATTTCATCTTAAAATAAAGTTTACGGAAAATAATTGTAAGAGACCTAGTTGTTGGTTTACTTAGAGGTTAGGTAATCTTTGTAAACTAAAGCTAAGTTGTGAATTCGGGGCTCCCGGATCGCCAAGTGGGCAACGCGTTCGACTTCAATGAAAGCGGTACCGGGTTCGATTCCTGGTGGGAACCTACGTGCGAAATGAACGAACGAACCTACGTCGAAGGACTTTAAACAATATTACTCTTGTGAGACTCTTGAAAACATACTCGGCATTCTCTTCTACGCTTAAGCTGACCCATAACGTTTATAGGTCGTCCACGCTTGTCATAGATGCTCGTTATATTTGACTTAAAGGAATTTCGGCTGGAATTAACCGACAAACAGCCGCTGATGACGAAGTCTAGCAATCTAGTTTTCAACCTGAAAAAAGAACTATTTCGGGATTGTATCATTTTTCAATTTGCGTCAGTTACCGAGGCTATTAAAAATGTCTTTTTTCGACTTGGCTCCCATTCTCTTCCGTTTCAGTTCAACTAATGCTGATTTGCGAGTAAAGGGCATCATGAAAATATTTCATTGAATTTTTAGTTTTTGGACAGTATTTCTATTTTTTGATTTATTGCTGCTTAGTTTGTTGCAATACAAATCAAGGCTCCTTTTGATGGATTAGAGGATTGTAATTTAAGGAGCAAGTTATACCACGAAAGATGTCTTGTTTTATAATTTCCTGGAATTTAATTGTATTTTGTTGGTTAAGAATTACAGTATTCAATTATATACAAGAGTTCTTACTTCCTTATCATTTTCTGTCCCGAAAATAATTAGGAAATACTAAATTTAAAATGAAAATAGAATTGAAATATGTATTACAAATCATTTTTCAATCTTTTGTATGAAAATCCTAAGATCAATCCCAATATCATTAATTGTGCTAAGATTATTATTTTACTTCAGCTACCTCCGACTTGTTCAAGAGTATTATCATTCCTTATAAAGTAATGATTTTCAACATGATGATATCATGACGTTATCGGAGAATACAATTTTAAAATTATTATTGACTATCGAAACCATTAAGTTTTGACCAAACTCCAATGATGTTCTTATGGGATGTAACGTTGAAGGGAGAGTGAGTTGCTTTCATCATTCATTTTTAAATTATCATTTCATGTGCTCTACCACAAGCCATTTACTATCCTTCTTCGCGTAGCTCTTTGCTGCTCTCCTGCTCCCTTCTTTTCATAACCCGACATATTTCACGGTTCCTTAGACATTCCTGCCTTACCCTTCCTCTCGTATACCTACGTTTTCCTACCCCTCTATTCGCCTACTTTTCCGTTTCTACTCTCGTGATCTTCACAACTCCCCTATGGCATCCTGCCTCGTTTTTTGAGTCATTCATACGTCGTCGTTATAAGTATTGTCACATTTTCGAGTTTCCATGTACTTCCGGCACTGAATACTTAGTTTATGTCCCCCTATCATTCATATACAGAAATAATTCTGGGGAAGTGTCTCTCGTTTAAGAAGATTTAGTCTGGCAGCGATTAATTTTTCAAATTCATAATCCAGCTCACCTTCGAGGCATTTTTCATTTTCTTTATGCTATGAGTGACGTATTTATCATCAGAAGAGCTCACATATCGCGGTGGACTGAAATCTTTATTTTATGATTTACCAAGTAATATACCAGCAATATCATCTTTTGTCTTCTTAATAACTTTTGTTATCTCCCATACGACAAAAGGCGGGTTACAGGGTATTAATGTAGATGTAATTGATATCTTCTTGCATAACTTCATTTAACTTAATTAGGAGTTGTGTTTTTTGTTTCGCTTCCTTTGTTTTAATGAAATAAAGTTATTATCGTTTTATAAGTCAGTGTGTTTCATAAAAACTTGGAAGATGGAGAGTAATGTAAAAATTTCTCAGCTAAAAGACGTTGATGCAATTAAAAAATCCCACTATAAAAGTCGCATAAGTCAATGTAGCACTCCAGTAGTTGATTGCGAACAAATGAAAAAACACGTCCTAATTCTTAACTTGCTCTTGAGAGGAGGGGAGATTCATTTCATTTCAAACTTCCAGACAGCGGGTCTCTCCGGAGCAAGATTTTTTCTATCATCCTTTCACTCTTCGTACTCACCCTCTTATTTCTTATTTCAGCCTCCCTTTATGCCTGTGAAATACATGTTGGCATGCCTGTGTATATATTTAAAGCTATATCGCGATTTTTATTTTTGGCGCACGCTCGTAACTTTCTTTTTGGTAGGCGCCTTGGCAGGACTTGGAGATTTTGTTTAGCGTAGGATGGTTTTGGGTTGGTCTTGAGGGAGGGACGAAAAAACTGGCGTGGGGAGGGGCCGAATGACGGCGATGGTAAAGGGAATTGGTTGGTTTTCTAGCTCAGAGCTATTTACTCTAAGGAAGAAAGATATCTCCCGAAGATTTAAAATAACACGTGTTAGCTTTCGAAACAATAAGTGCCGTTTGAAACATGTGACTGGTGATTGATAAGTAAGCATGCTCGACTGCTTCGCTCTAAATCCTGATAGCATGTTGGTTTCATTTAAAAATATAATGCTATCGTCTTTGATATGGAATTGAAACCCAAGGAGTATGAATGTAATGTAGCTGGACGAATGGCTTTGTTTTTTATAATGGATTTATTATTCATATCATTATAAGTACAATTAATTTGTGATCACTTCGGTCAGAAATCTTCGAGAGACAATATCAATGATACGTCCCTTTAAGTGTATTATCATACAAAGCATTATAATAGTATTTAATTCTCATTTTCGTAAATTTTATGTAAACATTGCAGGCAATATCAATTATGTTAAAGTATACAAGAATTTGCTAACTTATCATTCGTATAAAGTATTAAGGGATCAAGTGTTCTTTATAGAATCGTATCACAACAGGGTTGATACTGCTTCCATGGTCACGAAACAGTTTGCGTTGACAAATTCTGGGGACGTTTATTACGTAAATACTTCTTTACCTGAAACGGGTTTCCATAATAATGACTAATCAAATTCATGTAATTGATTATATTTTTGATACCGGATTGATATTTTTGTCTATAATCTGACAGGTTGGGTGCAACTGCTGACAAGATTGTGCTACCCATTGCGGGGCGAGGATTCGAAAATGAATTAAAATCCTATTATTTATTGTCACCGCGGTTTTCCTTACTAACGACACTGATGAAACGATGGGTTCAAAAAGACAACACGTCGCCGGATTTTGGCCATAATTCATATTTATTTAGTATGAGATCCCATTTTCAAGGAAAGTAGCTTATTCATTAGCGACCCCGCTTGAATTCTCGCCAAAAGAGTAACCATTGAACTGTGGATCTATGAATGGCGGAGACTGATATGAATGATTTCATGCATGCGCGTGGAAGAGAAAGGGTTTTTTAGAAAATTGTGTGAAAAAATGAAATAACACGATTTTGACCGACGGGAAGAGAGCACAATTTAATATCGCATAGAAGGAATTTTCTCGGAATTAAAACATAATGTTAAGGATAGAATTTATCGAATATATATATCTAGTGTGCGTGAAAATTAAAAGATAATCTGAGATTTCCTGGATGAGGCATTTGCGTTGAAAGCGAATATTGAGCGCCCGTTTACTTGGGTCAAAGTTATCTCAAGAAATTTTTCTTATTTATTTAAGGGGTTCACGTGAAAAAGTGGCTGCTGACCTCATTATAAATGAGTGGTTTCGCAGCCTCTTGTGCCAAAAAGTCGCAGATGTGAAAGAGTGCGAGAAGTGCCAAATATCCTCTGCCTTCTCTCGCAGTATTCTTTGCTCGCTTTTCTGGGTTCATTTCTTACATTTCACGCGGTAAGCGCTCGCATTCCGTACGTGAAGTTGGGAGTGAACGTGCTCACATCGTTGGGATAAAGGTTCTCATCAGGTTTGGTCACGGTCGGGTATAAAACCGAGGCCAAATGTTATGAGGGAAGTCTTGGTACGGTGGTTTAACGCCAAATTTCTCATGAGGCAAAGACAGAAAAAAATGTCATTTACTGAACTTATTTACAAACCTCAAATGTAAACGCAGTGTTCTTTTGCTGAACATTTTGATTAACCGTTAAATAGGTTGTTCTTCATGCTTATTTGAAATATGGCATTGTTTTTATTTACCTAACTAAATCAAAATATTTAATTATTGGAAATTATGAGAGTTTTGCATTACGCTACTTATAATTTTATTTAATATTTAGTCGATATATTTTTATAATGAATAGATTAAGTCACAGTTTTCTATGTATACGATGACATTTATATTCGACTAAATACTTTTCCTTATTTAGATTTAAATGAAATATATTTAAGTTGGTAATTATTGTACTAATAATGCTTCTTACTTTATGTTTTATTCATTTTGATCGAAAAGTTGACATTACCACTGGTATTATTTTAAATGTCTTCGTCAATTGTGTGAATATAATTTCCAGTTTATTTTTCATTAGTATTGTTATAATTTCAATATTTTTCCGTTTTTCTGTTTCCTATTTCTTTCTTCCTTGTTGTTTTATTCATCTGTTTTATCATATCCTACTGCCTACTTTTTTCCCCTTTACCCTTTTCTTAAGGATTGGGATAAAGGTGTTAAATTTTGCACATTGAAGTTGTGCGGCTATATCCCCAAGGAATAACAAGTGTGAAAAATAGTTATCTGTTCGCCGTGCTCACAAAAAGCATTCCATTAAAAGTGTAGATGAGACGCGGTATGGTAGTTCAGTAGTTAGAATACCGGAAAGTGGGAGACCTGGGTTCGAGTCCCAGTCACGTCTCTATTTTTCAAACTTGTTATTCCTTTTTTTAAGCTTTAGTTGCTATTGTCAATAGATCTCGCAGGATTTTCATGCCCCCTTTCTCGTTGGTGTTTTCCTGCAGGGTTTTCATATTTTCCTTTGTGCTGAGTTATGGTTTTCAATGCATATAGTATTTTATTATTTATATAACAGTTTTTAGCTAAACTTCCATGTAACTTCTATCTGTAGTGACAAAGAGGTCGGATGTAGGAAGAGACATATAAGTCTCAATCTCGCCTTTGATGGGCGTTGTTGTTGTTGTACAGGATATTGTAGCTCCTTTTATATTGTATCACATGTGTCATCCGACTGCTAAAGAATGGGATGTGGGACCCTCGTTAGCGGCAATAAAAACTTCACATGCTTACTTACTATTGCTTGATCAGAAAAGCATCTTACGTCTCATCTTCCTAAGTTATTTAAATTTTATACCTTTAAAAATATTTTAGATCCAATTCGATCGTCAGCATCCAGTTTACTCGGTAGGAATAACTCGAACAACTACATGACTAATATAATCATATAAAAATTGGTGATTACCTGCTGAACGATTGAAACATTGCATGAAACAATAGCAGCGTGGCATTTAAATTGCGTGAATATCACACAAGTTCATATGAGATAAAAACAAGTTGATATAGTATTACGTATCTATTATAAGAATTGACTCTGGTCATCTCAGAGTTTATACATTTTAACTTGTACATACATGTATTAAAAATTCTATATTGTTTTTCGAAAAGTTGCCAGTTTTTAAATAAGCTAAATAGATTTTAAGATCACACTGATGTTGACTAGAGGAAGTGAAATTCAGGGAAGCAAGGCTGAAACCTTGCCAAATCTAAAAGGTACAGTTTTTCATTTCAGAAAAGAATCTTCCAGATTTTAGCGAAAACACATAGCGACTTCCTATTCTGTATCTTGGCCCCCTCTTCAGTTTTTCATTATAGCTTTTCTCTTAATATCTGATATTTTTAACTTTTGAGGAAGCTGATGCCCAGCAATATTGTACCGCCAACTTTATTCTAAAAGAGAGCGTAAGTGCACAAGGCAATTTTGAATGCATTTTGTCGTGGGTGCTTCGGTTTTGCAGATTTGCAGGAAAACAGAACTTACCAGGATATGAGAAAGCAAGCACAAAACAGACATGTTTGGAAATGTTTAGCTGCAACCTGTCCCAGAACAGATCCACCCTGATGATGCTTCGGTTTAGTGAATTGGTCTGTTTACCTCAACAAACGCTGTTAAGTAAACAATAGGTTGACGACCAAACTTCTTACAAACTTTCTGTCAAGAAATGGCACCAAGCATTCGAGCGAGATAATATACTTCCTAAGCCCAAAAACTTAATTTCCAATAATCGTTATCTCTTAAGAGAATTCATAATATTTTTGGTGTTCTGCATCCCTATTTTCCATGTGTGTCAGGTAATCTTAGAAATGAAAATATCTGGCAGTATCATAATTCCTCGTTTCTTTAAAAGAAAAAAATCAACGAAACAGAAAAGTTAGCAATAAAGGATTTCACTTTCATCTGCATAAGTATCCTGCAAGCCGCCTTTCGGCATGTGGCAGGGGGTGCATGCACCACGAAACGGATAGTTACTTCTGGTCGTTCTTTCCGAATACCATCAGAGAATATAATAGAGTAGATTAGGTAAGGTGTTTATACACCTCCAGCAATACGTCACTGGCGGCTTGCAGGGTAAAAATCTAAATCCAAATCTAAGGAAACCATGGGCAAATTATGTCGCTCCTATCTACATATATATCTATATAAGTAGCCTGCAAACCGCCTTTCGGCGTGTTGCAAGGGGTGCATACCCCGTGGCTATACCTCCCTAATCGACTACTTTCGCGAATCGTTCGCGGAAAAATGAGTTTTTGAATCGGTCGTTCTATCTCTCTGATATTCCTCTCAGAATCAGAACGGCATATGTAACAGGGTTAAGTTAAGCGCTTAATATCGGCTATATCTTTTACGAAAGTACCTTCTCTGAATCATTTGTGAAGCAAATTTAAGATTCTACTATTTAATTACTTAGAATCATAACCCTGTAAGCCAATTACTCAAATAGTTTCCTACTGATTAGATGTACAAAATTCTGCAATACTGTCTGTATATCAATTACTTTTTTGTTTTAGTGAAATGTATTCGTTTCGGGTTAATCTAAACGTAGAACGTTTAGTAATAATGTATGATTAGGTGTACATCTCAATGATATAAATCTTAACTAGATATATAAAATGCTCCGTTTCTTACATTTGTTCCTTGAATTATGGGTATTAGGGATAATTATCTCCTTATTATTACTCACATGACGCGGAATGTGAGTGTAGATAGGATCTGATCAGGATTTCCATATTCTTATGAGAGTAAATCTTGACTTATCACTTTTCGTTGCGGGTGAAACTGGGTCGAAATTGGGACGGTAAAACTTACTTAGAGCTAATTTCATATGCTTTTGAGACCTCTATGTGCGTGGAGCGTCACAACTTTATGAAAATTTGCTCTTAAATTATTTCTCTCATTGAAATCTTGTTATCTTACATCATACTCTTTCTTGGAGTTATTTCTTAAAATCCAGAGTTTAAAAATTTCCCGGTACCATATGGGACCCATATTTCCCGGTACCTGGGACAGTCTCGGTCAAAACAGGACGTTTTGGGGAGCCAAAGTCTAACTACTAAAAAACTAGACTAAAAAGGTAGACTAGAACAAAGTCTACTACTAGTAGTGCAGAGTAATATCGCGTTCGGACTTTTTCATCGCCCTATTGGCTATTCTCGCGAGAAATACCTAATGAATGTTTCTGAAATTCCGGCATATCCAAGCATTTTGAAACCAAGTTTTTAGACAGCGCTCCCAGAATCTCAAGGCACATTTAAACTCCTCGGAAAATGAAAAAATACGCGATCGGATGCAAGGAGAAGGGATCTTTCTGCGCCGAGACAGAAGGGTGTAGTTCAAGCCGCACACCTGCTGACTCCTATCCGTCTGGACACCCGCGACACTACACCGCGGTGTCGATCTAAGGAACCCTTTCCACAGAGTCTATCTCCTTTTTATTTCTCCCGCTTCCTTCTTCCTTACCTATCCCTCTCTCCTAACATCCCTCCCATTTTCTAGTACCCTCCGTCCCTCGCGAGGGTTTGGGCAAGGATGAGAAAAAATAAAGGCGAAATTAGCTCGGAGAATTCCAAAAATAGTGGCACGCATTTGGAAGACGAGTGGGATTTTTCTATCCTGTTCTCCCCTATCTGCCACTGGACGTCCATCCTCCTGGTCTCTCTTCTCTCTCTGGAGGATCAATTGCGTAACTGATAGCTGCCATTTGGACACGGTTCATCGAGCCTTCTATCGCTCAAAAATTTGCGAGGGAGAGATTGCTTCCGGTGGGTGACATTAAGATGCGAGGGATTGAGGAAGATTTATTTAGGAACATATTTCAGTGAGGATCGGTTTTTGCGTCATTCGGTGCTTGGCACCAATCTTTGAAAATGCCTATACATAGTTCGCGCATAAAATAAGCACGCAGGTCTTTCTCTACGCATAAGTGGCTACTTAGATGATGAGGTTATTGTAAATAATGCCCAAATTAAAGCGAAAAAATAATGATTGGCTGTGGTGCCACTTGAGCTATTTGCTGGAGTAATCGAAGTTTGGCAAAATTCGAAGGAATTTCAAAGGAAGTGATAAATAAATGATTTAATTAATTCCGGCATCTCAGCAACCCACCTTCGAAAAACATGAAATTATTTTACCAGAGATCAGAATTCGAAGGGTATTTTAGTATACATGTATTGAAATAAATTGGTGCTGCATTTCAATAAACAATTTTAAATTTAATTCATATTAATTTTGGAAATTTATTCCTCTCAATTCTGATTGTATTTTCATTTGGAAAAAACATCCAACTCAAGGCGTATTCCGTACAAAAATAAAATATTGCTGATAAAAATTTAACGAGTATGATATATAAATTTACATCACCAGAGTAAAATATTGCTGATAAAAAAATCATTAGATTATAACCATTTATAAGGTTTTAAACCAGCTTTAACCATTGGTTTAAGCTGATGCTTTATTGTGCTGAAAAGTTTCTATTCCTAATTGGGGCAAGATAATTATATCTAGATCACCTACAAAGTAAATGTAACATTAAGATAAATTTGAAACGTATCGGTGATGAGGTGTAGAAAGTGCTAGTGGATACGCATAAATAACAACGCGAATTATAAAAATAACTCTCTTGAAATTTTAGAAGCATCTCAATGCTCGTAGTTGAATTTATAGAAAGGAGTTCTAAAATTACTTGAGGCTTTGTTGATGGAGAATATCAATATTTTTCGAGAGTTCAGCCATGAAGATGAAATTTTCAAGTGCAATCTCAAATAAAATTTATGAGGCGAACGAGAATCTTAAATCGTCAATAAATCATTACCGTGAGTGGAAGAATGATGTATGACCGGTTCGCTTTGCTAATTTGAAAAATCAAGATATAGTTTTCTCCTTCTACTAAGAGGCGGTGAAAGAGGCCAGATGCGTATTTTGACAGCCCAATAAGCGTCGTGAGAGAGACTAACTTCGTAAAACCAAATTACATAACTAATATAGCCCACAAGAAACATTGGACAATATATTGGTAAAATAAGTACTTTTATTTGTTAATTAATTTTACTGCATTTTTAACAGATACAGAATATTTACGTGCTGTAAACCACTGCGAAGACTCTATAGAGTTTGATTCAAGATGTTGGTGTACTAACAAATTTAAAGTTATTGAGACTTTATTGCTTAGATCGTAATTTTGATCGTAGCTGAACAGATATTTAACATTCATTTTCTCTACCAGTATTTAAAAAACAATAAATAAATTGCTTCTCTTAAAGTTAATAGTAAAGAAGTAATTTCAAAGGCGAATGCAGCCAAATAAAATATTTGAAAGATAAGATTATATGGACAAGATATTCTAAGTTCTTTTGATATGAACAAACTCAACTTGTAGATGGGTGCTATAATCCGACAAGAGAGATAACCTTTGTGTTTCCACAAATGATCTAATCATACAAAGTTGGAAATTCAAGGAAAAATTTTCTATGGAAATACAATAGGTGTTTCTCCGGTAGGATCATCGAAAAAAATTTAATGGTCGCATACTACCCAGAAAAAAATTTGGGTAACGCTCACAGTTTAAAGCCCTGACTCTGGAGTAAATAAATAGTAGTTGATGATGAAACCTGCCCTGTCTCCAGCCTTCTTCACTCTCGCCTACCTACTCGCGAATCGACCCAAAAGCGCAGAATATTGAGATGTCTTCAGTCCACTCTGGAGACTTAACCTTTTGCCACCTCCACTGATCGCTTCATCCTCCGCACCCGCCGTCCCTCATCATTGCTCATTTGCTCAAAAAAGTAACCTTCCAATGGCCTCTTAGCCGCGAATAGCCCCGCGCTTTAAAGAGGCCCTGAGGAGGGGGCAAAGGCATTCCTGCGGCCAGGTGTGCTATGAAAGGAGCCCCTCTGAAAAAAGCAAGGGGTGAAAGACGAAAATTCAAATACTTTTCCCTCCCCCCGGAGAAGATGCTCTTTGGCGTTTTTTTCGCTTACGGGGTGAAGAAAAAAATAGCCGAAATTCGATTAAAAGAAAAGCGTGGGTTGGACCGGAAGGACGGAATGGGTTGTGAGGGCGAGTAACAGGTGGATGGGGTGTCTTAGGGATCGGGATATTGGAAGGGAACTTGATGAGGAAGATTCCTTGGAGTGGGCGTGGCTTCATGACGCGCTTGCCGGAGCAGAGAAGCAGATTGGATGCCAGCGGTTTTGGCGCAAAAGTGTCGCCGGAAGCGGGTTTTTTCGATTTTATTCCAAAGGGAAGAGGAGAGGGTTATCCTCCTTGCCACCCTGGAAGAAACGTCTGGAAGAACGTAACGTCTCGGGAATTTTTCTGGGTGGCGACGTGATTAAAGAAACGCCTCCCTCCCGAAATTAACGCTCTTATTTAAGCCGACCTGCAAATTTACCATGTCCGGTCGGGATTAGCGGCGAAAAGGGAAGCGATCAAAAAGCTTTGAGGGAGCGGCGAGGAGAAAATTTCGGTTGTGATGTAATGGCTTCGTATTTAACTTCCTCGTCCTTCCTATATTTTACTTCCCTTGATGTTCCTACCCTCTTAAAGAGACTATGGATGTCACCACATAAATCTGGCCCTTAGAATTTGTGGTGGGAAGGTTTAATTTATGGTAGCACAATTTTGGCAATTGTAGCTGAAGTTCAGGGTCGCAGGATATTGTCTTTGTTTATACTCTCTTGCAATAATTATTTTTGGCGCACGTTGTTCCGGAAAATTTTAACCTATATTTTGCAGGGTAACTTCGTAATGGAGGTGGTGGAATCAATAAGGCGTTGTAATAATATGAGGACTTTTTTCTGAGACATTACTTTGTTTGAATGTTAAGCTGTTTCCACTTTCCTAACCATAAGAACGCTTTTTACCTCTCAGAAAGTTCATTGCCTCCGAAGATACCTTCTCAGCGCCTTTCCTGTACTCAATGATATCCATTTCTTCCCTTTTTATCAACCAAAATATTTGTCTTTATTTTCTCCTCAGTTTTTGCCCTTGTGTCCTGTTTCCCATTTACATTTTCTTCAACATTCGACTCTCATTTCTCCATTTACACCTCTGTTTAATTTCTTCAATTATCATTCAATTTCTTCCGTTTCCTCATTTTCATCATTTCCTCGTATGTTTTTTCCTCTTAACGCCGCCACCACATACCAAATGGCTCTAATATTTTAATTTCTTCAATACTTAGGATATATCTTTCATATAATAAACCCTCCGAACTTTCAATGATTGATAGGTTTTGCTGGTCTTTCACTGATCAACTGATGCTACTGCGACAGTTAATTTTCCTTTAATGTCGTTTTTTGCTATACTCCTTGGATTACAGGTAGTGGAACCTGGGGCGGAACGTGGCATTTAAGACTCTACGTTTTGTAACAGGATGTATATTACTGATTTAAAAACAATTTGGCATAAACAATCTTTTGGATATATTCTATACATTTAACCTTAGAAGTGAAAAGATATAAGTCAAGTGGTAAATTTTTTTCTATATACACATTTCCCCGTCTCGCCTCACCACTAAGGTGGAGTGGGGTAGATATTTTTTTAGTTCGTTCATCTTGGCAGATTTCTAGGACCACTTCGCCGTCTTCACAATATAAACCAGCACAGAGGTTTGGGTCCGCTTTTTACTCCTCACGCAGTTTACCCAACCTTCAATAGACTGAGAATAAGATCCCCCGCAGTATAAGCACCCAGAGTCATCTCCACCATCATCACTTGAATCATCATACTCCAATCATCATATTGTTTCTTGCATTTCTTAATTTTTTGTTGTCGCTCTTTGTTTTTATCACTCATATGTTTTACGATGATTTCCTTTGTTCTGATATTTTCACTTTAAATTTCTTTGCTCTGGAGCAGTTTCGCCTTAGCTTTTTATTTTTTCTCTTCCTTTTCTTTCTTGATCTTCTCTTCCTTATATATTACAACTTGAATTGCAATTTTCATAGACTCAATGATCATTCTGTGCAATGGTTTTCATGAAATGACGTATACAAAACTGAGGAGTGGTAGTCCATTCTGTCCCTGCTCCGTTCCGCCCCCCAAGTCGACTTTTAGGTTATCGAACTACCGACACTTTGAGAGTGACTCTTTAATAACGGTTCAATTGAAAAAAACTCTAATTTATGAGCTATTGCCAATTGCAAGACACATTTACTGGAAAATCGCAAAATATTGTGACAAAACCACTAAAAAATAAATGAAGTCATTCATATTAAGTGAGACTAACAAAATGGTTGAACGAGCATGAAACTGTTTCGAGAGGATTGTTCAAGTAATTGTAACTACTGCTGCTAGCTCGTAAAACGATACAGTGGCGTATGAAACCCCCACCCCGTTGCGCCCCAACACTCCGTTTCCCCGACTGATACGCTGATTTTGAGAATGCGCATAATTATTTCTAATAACGTTTATAATGTCAACATATCCTAAGCAAGGAGCTACCTTAACTACTAAATATTTTTAAAACCCGACGCATGATGAAGGTAGTTTTTCTTGAGTTAGTTATTTTTGGGACCGTTGATAATATATTCCATTCAGCTATATGACCTCTCCCAGAGGAATGCTAGGTTCATTTCTTTTGGGCTGCATTTCCGTTCACTGAGTAACGGCATGTAAAACACCTGCACCTCGACTTTCCATTGCTGCAGGAAACTGCCACCATAACTGGGGAGATGTCATCACGTTCGGCGAACAGTTTGGATTGGGGCGTAAAATAGCGTTTTTAACGACTTTAAAACTGTTGAGAGATACTGAGAATTTTATTCGAAATTGAGCTGACGAATAACTATGTACCATGCTATTAACCTAAAATAGCCTATCATAATTATAGCAGTAACTACGGAAATATATGTATTTCGGAAGCAAAAATATTAATGGCGAGTTACCCGAAAAATCCAACATCGGAAGCACCAGCAAACATTATGACATTATTCATTCACAGAAAATGTAGCATTTTATTCACATAAAAATGAATAAGTTGCCATCTTTTGTTAGAGCCGTTTACTTTCTGTGTGATTTAAACCTGGAGTCGTATGCCTAGTATAGAACAAGAATTAGAGATGCGTAGGAATTTATTCGAAACATTTTCATTTGTTTTAGTACAGAGATTATTTTTGCTCATAGAACGTTTTCATCTATTTTCAAAATTCTCTCTGACGGTCTAGCGTACGAGACTAAACCTCATATGGATTATCCATGCTTTATTGCAGGACGATCTTTCAACTCCAGGTACATGTGCTCTTTCCATCAATAGTTGCTGGAAGCGAAGAAAAAGTCCGCGAAAGATGTTACTTTGCGATAGTTAGGCTTCGTCTGGAGTATGCGTTTAGTATTTGAGACCCTGCCGACAATTTTTACATTCGTGAATAAGAAAAGGTGTGTATGTACACTGAAGGTCGATAAATTTTGTATAACATAGTTACAACAAATCAAAGAGTTATTCCGATGCTTCAGGACGCAAGATAGAAAGGTAGAAGATTTTTGAATAGGCTCATTTTACTCAATTGGTTCAGAGGAAGTACTTTCGTAGAAGATGTGGCTGATATTATGCGTCTTCTCTGTTAAATATGCCGCTCTGATACTGCGAGAAAAATCAGGGAAATAGATGCTAGAGCTAATCGCTCTAAGAACTCATTTTTTCCGCGAACCATTCGCGAAACTAATTGATTAGGGAAGTAGAGTGATGGTGCTTGATGGTGATAATGATACGACAGATAACCGATTTTTGTGGAAATCTTGGAATATTGGTACTCACAAGTCTTTTCTCTTACTGTATTCTTTTTTATCTATAAATTTGAAATGGGAAAATACGAAATATAGTTGCATATAAGTCATAATATAGATATAATATAATTATAGGTCATATCTAACTTACATAAATATACATAATTTATATACAATTTATAAAATGACGATACAACCCGAAAACTGTTTGAAAAAAGTTCATAATCAAACAATAATGAAGGATAATTAAAAGCATTGTCAGAAACTAATAAATTATGTCAAAAACATCTTCTCGTTTCTGTTGAATTATTGGACCCGAAGCCCCATTATATCTACCTCGTGAATGTTTCAGAAGGGCAACAATAAATTTATTCTTGGATCTGTCACCTTCCTCAGGTTTCGCATATCTCTAAGCTGGTTCGTTGAATACATTGTTGTCGGCCCACGTCGGGGCAGCCATAAATGGTGCTGGTTCCTTCTATGCATGGCATTGCGCTTCTGTGTGCGTGGCGAAACCGCAGTGGAGTATATGCAGGTGTCTTCGGATGGCGCGTGCCGCAAACACAGCAGGTAAGTTCCGGACTTGACAATATTTCGTACACAAAGACGCTGGTAGCTTCCTTGACTCACCATCAACACGTACTAATCTCGGGGACTTCAGTCTTGGTCTCTTTTTATCGTCAACTGAGTGTCCATTCAATGCAGTCAAAAGCCTCCGTTTTAATGGGGCGGGTCTAGCCGTGAATATTAACAAACTTTCTATATATTTTCTTTAAGGCGGCTTCTGCTCTTTAATCAAAATGGCGGCTTAGTATATTAAAATGTATTTGGTCGTAGGTTTTCGAGGTATCACTAAACCAAGTGCTATCAACACAGTTGAAAATTGTACATATTTTATGTAAATCTTAAGGAAAGAGAGGAATAGATGTAACATACCGTAGGCATCGATTTATTTTGCACTCCTTAATTTCTTTCCAATTCCCATCTTTCCAAGCAAATATTCATACACAATAATCCTTAATATCACATGAAAATATTCGAGTTTATTGAAAATGTACCCAGAACAAAGCATTTGAGTACTTTTATTCGGATTTTATCCCTAAAATATTTCAAAAACCTCATAAATTATGGTTGTTTTCCATTTTGAGAGACAGCAGTACTTTGCCACTTTCTAAAAATTATTATGCGTTTATAAAAAATACAAAGCTTACAGTATTTGAAACCAAAAACTCACATCAGCCGTCAACTTTGGGTGGAATATAATTGTTTTGATTCTCAACGTATATTGGATTTGAAAATACTTTTAATCCTGCTCTATGAAAAACAAAAATTTCAATATCACTAGTACTTGATACACATACTAATCTAATAATCTAATTTAAGAAATCGTATTGTTATCTGAACGAAGATATAAATCTGATACGGTTTTTGCAATTTGAAAAGCTATTCAAGGAATCCTAATTTCTAAGAAAAACTTTATTTTTCATTGTCTCTCCGTAATAAGTAATATGATGGTAAATAAAAATTATGTCTATGATGACTTCTTAATAGTCAACGAAGGTCTCCCGCGAATATTGAATTTCCGGAATTAACTTGCTGATGACTAATTTCACAACAGGAACTTTCACGTTAACCTGCTTGAGATAAGTGGGACTTACGATAAATAGGGTCTTACTTCTTCTAGCTGATTTCGAACCAAATTCTTCAAGGCCAAGATATCTTTAGATAAACTCCGTAAGGCGCTCATAGCTTCGATCCATCGGCATTATAATTTCGAGAGGTGGTTTTTAAAATGACGCGAAAGCATCCACGGCAATTCTGTATTTGACTTGAGTCAGCGCTGATCTGACGGCGGATAAATCAGCTTTTCATTCGTTAAAATGGTATAGATTATATTAACATTTACTAATACGGTAATGCTTGCTTTCTATAACTTTAACGCTAATATTCTATGAGTCATTTATGCAAATATGAATGGCAGGGATAAGTTTTAGAGTACCTGGCCTCGTAAGTGGACCGCTGTTTTTATTCGATTTAAGTCGAGAGTACAATCTTCGGCCATGAGATAAATTCCAGTCAGCAGAGACATCCGATAAGAACAATTCCGCCGAGTATGTCTCTTCTCAAATTCTGAAATTGGGACGGTCTCAAGGAAAAAGCTAGCGGCACTTTTCAGACAAATTACATCCGAAGTGCCTTTCCATCTTTCAGTGGTTTTTTCCACCTCGCCCCATCGCCACGCATTATACATAGACTCTTACCACCTGCGTCCAACTAATTGGAGCTTCAATTGGACCCTGGCCATATGCGCACAAACAGAGGTATAAGGAGACATAGGATGGGGCTGAGGGAGGAGATGTAAACTGAGAATTGAAGATAAAAAGAGAGAAAGAGAACAAAGGGTAAAAGACGTAGACGGATGGAAGTAGACAAGAGATAGGAAGATAAAGATGGAAATGGATACTGGAGGAAGACAAAGGGAACCAAAGAGAAAGGAATAAGGTTTAGAGGGTTGTGTTAAGGCAACCATATTGTTTTGTTTTCATTTCTGTCATCAGAAAATTGTCATATTTAGAAGATTCCTTAAAACGCGAGATGATTCTCATTTGAATTTCATTAATTTAATCGTATAGTAAACATCTGTGGAAGCATTTTAAAAGACCAAGAGGTTTCCACTAGGTGATATATGGATCTCCCTATAGATTGAAGTATGCGCGTAGTGCATGGGACGTGTCGACGAGAGTTTTTGTCTATGAAATAGAGAAAGTAAAGCGACATGAAATATGGTTGGATTCAACTCAAATCCTGAGTAAGTTTGCTAGGTAACTAAGGAAAAAAAGGGTTTTGGAAGGCTAAGCGGAGTTCGTGTGTTCACATAATAATTTGGGTGATTGCGAAAAAGAATCAAGAAGAAAGGTACTTGAAACAGTTTCTTCAAAAACTTATATTTACCTTAGACCGTGCCTGATAGTTATAAAAAAGGGAAATAGGTGTTGAATGATGCCTAACCTCTTCAGGAAGGAAATCTGTAATATAATTGTAAATCTGTAATATCTGTGACCCATATTATCTCTTAAATTTTGAACCTGTGGCTATCTTATACTTATATTACCATTTGTAAGAAGTTCATAATCAAACAATAATGAAGGATAATTAAAAGCATTGTCAGAAACTAATAAATTATGTCAAAAACATCTTCTCGTTTCTGTTGAATTATTGGACCCGAAGCCCCATTATATCTACCTCGTGAATGTTTCAGAAGGGCTACAATAAATTTATTCTTGGATCTGTCACCTTCCTCAGGTTTCGCATATCTCTAAGCTGGTTCGTTGAATACATTGTTGTCGGCCCACGTCGGGGCAGCCATAAATGGTGCTGGTTCCTTCTATGCATGGCATTGCGCTTCTGTGTGCGTGGCGAAACCGCAGTGGAGTATATGCAGGTGTCTTCGGATGGCGCGTGCCGCAAACACAGCAGGTAAGTTCCGGACTTGACAATATTTCGTACACAAAGACGCTGGTAGCTTCCTTGACTCACCATCAACACGTACTAATCTCGGGGACTTCAGTCTTGGTCTCTTTTTATCGTCAACTGAGTGTCCATTCAATGCAGTCAAAAGCCTCCGTTTTAATGGGGCGGGTCTAGCCGTGAATATTAACAAACTTTCTATATATTTTCTTTAAGGCGGCTTCTGCTCTTTAATCAAAATGGCGGCTTAGTATATTAAAATGTATTTGGTCGTAGGTTTTCGAGGTATCACTAAACCAAGTGCTATCAACACAGTTGAAAATTGTACATATTTTATGTAAATCTTAAGGAAAGAGAGGAATAGATGTAACATACCGTAGGCATCGATNTTTAAATAAATGAAAAAGATTTATGAACGGTTTTCTTAGGAAGAAAAAATGAAGGAAGCAAAATAGATTACTCAATCTACATTGAATGAACCCACCGAGAATCCTTCCGACATGAGGCAGGGATGTATAACCGATAAGTCTATTAGTCTAATAGATTACCATTGCATATCGTCCAGTTTACAATGAATTCTCGAAAGGATCAGTCCAATCATTTATTTCCCTTCTCAGGGTCATTTATTTCCATTCTCGCAGTATTAGATCGCCCTATAAGACAGACGACGCATGAGATCCACATTGTCTTCAAAGAACTTAATATCTCAGAACTACTGATAAAATTGAGCCTTAGTTTAACTTAAGTAGTGTCGTTTTTCGTCGAGAAAATGAAAACAGAATATTCAGTATATTTTGGAAATATAAGTCTCTATGAGAAATGAATAAGGAATTAGACCATCTCAAAATCCGTAAACCCTCACTCACATCACAATTATAAATGAAAAAAATCCTTAAATTAAAATCGTGGTAGCAGTGGGATCCAAACCCACACCTCCAAAGAGACTGGTTGTTTCTTTCAAAAACATGGTAAATATGGAAAAGAGTTAGCAACTCTGAATTGATATTTCAGTTCCGGCTGGAGACAACTGATAATCTGAACTTGGGTTAAACGTTAATTCTTAAAAATTGTTCACAAAAGGAGGGAAAGATATTATACATCATTCGGAAAAATAATATAAACTTTCTGAAATTTAGTAATCAAGCTTTTCAACTGTCAGATGTTATTTCTTAAGTGAAAGGTACTCGAGTGGTTTTACTTCTTAAGTGAAAGGTACTCGATATGCATAATAATTATTTTTACTTGGTATATAAGAAATTTCCGATAAATCTTCTGATTGTACGTAAACAGATCTATTCAATTGTTTTTCATCTCTGATATTCGTTTAAAAGCCGTACTTCTTTCATAACGATTATCTCCCTTCATATTTTAGGGGATTCGGATTCAGGTTATCTTATACAAATTAGGAAAAGAAAATTATTTCCTTAATGAAAATGACTTCTTCTATAGAGAGTTGTATAATATTATCTGAATTTATGGGTCGGTGATGGATATTTCATGAAATGAATTTCATTGAACTCACTCCATGAAGAAAGTAGTACAGTAATCAATATGAGTTGATCTGACTTCGTGGAACGTTCCAAGTAGGATGGGTTTGTTGTCTCTGTCAAGTATCCAGTACAAGAAAGGCAAAAGGAATTTAAAATTCTGGCCTCAATGGAATTCAAACGCACGCCTCCGAAGAATCTTGAGCCTTTAAGCAGCGCTTTTGATATCTTTCCCATGATAAAATATTATTTGTTACATAAGCTTCGACATGATACATGTTAATTGTATCTACTTTAATAGTAATCAATTCACTCTTCAAGATTGAGTACTCTTTAGAGTAATCGATCTCGAAGAGTTATCTAACTCTTTAGGGTACTCCATCTCGCGTATCATAAAATATTCGTTTGTCTCGGTTTTCTTTATCTACGAAAACAAGCTTCGAAGAAACTATTGTATCACATGTAGGCCATAATAAGTAGTATCCATACGTATTTTAGTCGTAAATAGTGACTTTAATAAAAAATTTTACAGAAGGATGACATATTTCTGAATAGCGATATGAAGAAATTGATGATACCTAAACGTTTTTCAAGACTAAACAGGGTGTGTTTAGAATGCTGTCTATCTGCAAGGGGTAGAAATTTGCCGTCCTTGGCCAAAGAAACATCTTTCATTAATTTAAGATAATTGTGACTGGTAGAAAGTAAGTGCTGTTGAGATAACCCAATCGCTTCCTTGAAGTGATTACAGTCATTGATGTCACATCTATGCATCTTAAATTAGCTAAATTTCAGAGGTATTCTGAATTTGAAAATCTAGGAAGTTGGAATCAGGATCACCTTTACTGTAAAGTTAATGAATGTTAAGCTAATGAATTCCTCATGTATATTCAGAAATGTTAACGCTCCTCCTTCCTAGAGTTGGTAAACGCTGTTTCTATTAATAAAATACCTCAAAGGAAGTTAATCTGTGATTTTTAGGTACAAGTCCTGAAATAGAAGATAAAAATAGATGTTCCTCATATAAATAACGTCGACATCCACGATGTTTTTGGTAAACGTTATTTTATTTAATATGTAATGGAAAAATATGAAGATATCTGGAGATTCAATTCTCGAAATAGAGGATGAAATATTATAGATAAAATATGTGAAGGAAGGAAAAATATCGCTGAGGGGAGATAGCAAATCCAAGGGTCGGTAGACGAGGGAAACAGCACCCGCTGGATAGTAACTGGCAAAGTAACGGCAGGCGCTATGGAAGGGAGAGACATCAGGAGCCAATAAGACCGCAGGGATACTCGCCGTCGGGAAGTGACGTAGTGTTAGCGCCAACACCCCTCGAGGGACAGAGCGGTGGCAGACAGCTTGGCTCTGCCTTCGGGGGGGAGGGAAAAGAGAGAAGTAAAGAGTTTTCAAGATGATAGGGGTTAGCTCTCTAAGTATGGAGTGGGGTATCTTTCGGGCTCCTTGCCTCTTGCACGTGTTACTGGAATTCTTTCGGCGGTGGTTTTTGGCTCATGCACCACTGTGTAACGGTCCGCGCGCGTGCGAAAGAAAAACTGCTCTTTTCATCCTTGCCCCCCTCTTTCCCTCCCGATGCTGCAAATCTCCCTCGTTATTGGGGTCGGTATTTTCGGAGTCGTTTTGCCGCAAGCTGTACATTCTCGAATTAGTTCTATAAGGGATGGGAGAGGGTCTGGAATGATTTCGAGAGATGGGGATAGTACGAGATGTGGATAGGAAGAAGATAGCTATTAGAGTAGCAAGCTGCAAAAAATATTACACATATACATCTGTGTATTTGAAGAATAATATATAATAAAACACGTCTGTTTGTTCTGTTCACTAGAGCCATTGTTAGCATTTTCTATTATAATTCTTTCGCCAGCAATTCTCGATCACTGATACACACGTTAAGCCGCTTAGTAATGCCATTTATTTGTATTAGAGTTTAATGTATGTTGCTCTTATATAGACTGTTATATATATTATTACTTTTTTAACGGATTAATTTAATTCAAAGGTTTGTTTATGACATATGTTCTAATTTGTGTCTCTATCAGTAGCGTGTCCGAACGGTTAAGGAGATGGCTTAAGGCATCAGTCCTCTTCGAAGTCTTGGGTTCGGATCCTATCGTCGTCAGGTTAAATTTTATTACAAATTTTCTGTTGTAAGATTCTAAATTAAAGGCGAAACCTTAGTCGCCCTAACGAAGAAAATCGTGTTTACCTCATAAAAATCATTAGAATTTTATAGTAGAGAAAAGTATATAAAGTCCAAATAGGAATCTCATTTTTTTAAATGTCATGATCTAGCTACTTTCTTCTTTCAAATATTCGAATAAATTTCTTAATAAATGCAGGTATGAAAAGATAAAAATGTCGTAAAAAATCTCCATAACTATTTCGCGATTGAGTTTCACGAGAACGGAGACATAGGCATGAAATCATACTTGCAACAGTTTATAGAAAGAAAAAAATGGTAACAATAAGGAATGTATTGTTCTGGAAAGAGGCTAAGGGAAAGAGGGAACGTTAAATATAGAGTAAGAAATCTCTTAAGACGGAATAACGAAGGAAGGAGAGGGTAGACATGTGCATCGTTCTGGTCAAACTTAACCTCAGCGGATATGAAGTTATGGTTTACCAAATGAATGCTCAAAACGTGCTCTCAGAAGGTTATGCGTCTAGTTTGTGGATCGTGGCTATTGCGCGTTGGAGGAAGTGGCTGAAAGCGGAAGAGCATTGCTTCGGATCGTAAAGCTGCGTCGATAACACCAGTTCATGAAGAATACGAAAATATCGTGTTATTTTGGTGCCTCTTGCTTTCTCTTCTTGAGCGGGATCATGAAAATAGTGATTCTGCGGAAAATAACGCTCAAGAGGTTGAGGCGATTTAAAGAATTTTAGCTAACATTCTGATGTTTTATAAAAAATTTTTAATATTTTAGGGAAAATTTAAGTCTTAGTGATGCATTAACTGTAAGTAAGTTAATTAAAGCTGAAACTAAACCTAAAAGAATTTTATCGAAGAATTAATATGATAAAAGAAGGGAATGATTTAAATGAGATAAATTTTCAGTTTTCGTAAATTAAAATTTTTTTATAAAAACTTTAATTCTCTCAATCGATAGGTCCATTAGTTCCACTCGCATTCTAGATCGTGACATTCTTATTTCTTACAATTAGCGAGATAATTAAGTGTAACAAGCAATACTTTCAAAGATTCACATGGATGTATCTTTTATTTTCTAAAAACATCTTTTACGTTCGGATTTTCTGGTATTTTAAATTTCAGTTTCCAAAACTGAGAATAAGATGGGTGATAGGCAATCACCTTGTCAAACTCCCGTGGGGGGAATGTACTTATATTCTTATTTGTTATAAGTAATGATAAACTAATTCCCTTAATTCTACACCGTTAGCCATTAAAACGCCATACTAACGTGGCAAATGCTGGGAATTTATAGCAATCGTAGAAAAACTACATCGTGTTCACCTTCACGTTTCACAAGTTCACTGGTCAGCAAAAAGAAAGTGAGGCGATCGCCCCCCTCTGGATTGGTTCCTATAGGATTAAAAAATCGTTTATTTCGTCACACATTTGTGCCAAATTTTATTCTTAAGCTTGGCATTAAAGAATAAAGAAGCCATAATTCAAGTCGTTTTTTGTGAGATTTAAGGCCGAAGAAGTCACAATGAAATGCAGTCCCAATTTATATTACAAATTAGAGCTTGAGATTCTACTGAGGAAATAATTCCTTGAGAGTGCTATAAATTTCACCCATCCAAAAATTAAATTTATACTACTTTATTACAATCAGCCCAGATAGTGATACTCAATTTTAGAACTATTTCATTAATGTAGGATAAAAGCTGAAAACTTATAAGTTGCGACAACTGCTCATCTCGGGAGGTTCAAAGTTTATGCAAGAATTACCTGGGAATGGCTCGCAGCTGTTTTAGATTTTACTTCTTTATTTAATTACTTTCACATGATCAGGGGAAGAGGAGAAGGGGACCCTATGGATTTGGGTACCCAGGCCAACTTCGATAGATGGCCGGTCCTAGCTAGGCATTTCGCGGTTGTGATGTGTTGGAGGCACTTCTTTCCTCACCGATACTTGTTTCTATTATTATTTCTGTGTTTCTTGTTTATTTTCCTCAGTAATATGTGTGGCAAAAAATCGCCCATGACCATTAGATAAGACCTTCAACCACTTCACAGTGGAGAAGGATGAGATGGGATAACTAATGAGAAGAAAGGGGAAAGAGCGAAGGGGCAGAGGTGGTATTCAGACCGTGGGAGTGGAAATAGCTCGAAGGAGTGGAGGGGTGAAAGTAGCGGATCCCTGGGAGAAGGGAAGGGGTTTTCAGGTCCTCAAATAAGATGCAAAACGACTGTCGCGGCACCTGGTCTCACGTAATTAATTGTCGCGAGCTTATAATAACCCTTTTCTTTACAGACGCACTGTCTCGGCTCTGTTTTGTCTCACTCGGCCGAAGACGTCAGGCTAGAGAGGCCGTCCTTGATAGCCACCTGACGGCAATTTTGTCTTCCGAGGATCGAGTCCGGAGTATCGAAGTAAAAAATTGAAAGGGAAACTTTGTTAGGCGAGTGAATACCGTTTTTCATGTCCATTCCCCAGAATTTACACTCCTCAGAAAAAATATTCCGAGCCGCTGTCCGAACTTTTAAGCGCATAGGCCTAAGTATGCTATGAGGAGGTATATTGAATGTATGTACGCAGACTCATCTTAAGAATTTGAATTTGTGAAAAATTTCACTAATTGCAGTAGATGTTTAACGTTGTTGTTGGTTGGTTTAACTCTATGTATAATTTTGCCTATCTTGTAGCCACTAGGCCGAGGCATCGTAAAAGTTGATCAATATTACGATGTTCGATCAGCCATATTGAAGGGTATAAAGGTTACATTATTCAGTAATTGAAGAAAGATAAAACAGAAGTTAACCCTTTCTCCTATTTAATTTATTATACGGCCATGGTTTCGACGCTTCTCGTCTTCATCAGGCACTGGTTGCAGATTTTTTACCACAGTTCCTTAGTGCCTTCTACTCAGAGAGCGTCTGCACTATCTACTGGTCGTTGAATAAATTTTATAGCAGTTCTGGTAAAAGTTTGTTTGTTTTTTCTTCAGAGATGGAGTCCTGGCACAAAGCCGTGCTTAAAGCCACTGCTAATATTATTCAATGCTAAAAGATTTGGTGTTATGCGAAGTACGATAAGAATTAGCAGGAATTCTCAGGTCTTTTCCTACGGCAAATTATGTTTCCCTCCACAAGTTAGCTGTTAGGATTTTATCATATCGTCTTTAGATAGGAGATATTAATTTTCGTCTGATATACGTTTGCGGAGAATTCAGTCCGAAGGCTGATTTGAACCTAAACCCTTGACTCTTAGCTATAAAAGCCATGGAGAAGGAATGATGCTAACCGAAGAAGATGAGGACTGAGGTAGTTAGATTTTGCTTTTCTCACACAGCGTGGATGAGTGGAAAAACTATAATTGGCTGAAACACGATGAATAACACTTTCCTTAGTATTCAATAAGGCGTGGCTAAAATGAAAGCCATTCAATCGCATCGTTCACATCTAAATAACTTTCGCATTATTACATGTATAATAATACTGAAACTAAAGCAAATGGTCAATAAATTTTTCTCTATCTTCTATGTAAGATAAGATAAAAATATTCCATTCTTCGAGATGTAGGCAGTAGTATGCAGGGAATTTTTCTACATGGGCTCTTACATATTAAATTATACCCAAATATGTAATAATTTAGACTCAAGCACATCAGAAAAGAAAGATGATTGGAGTAAAAAGTTTGGTTTATAAATGGCCCTAGTACTCATTCGCTGCTTTTCGAAGAAGCTGAGCATGCTCGAATATTTTCCCTCCCTTCCCCATCACGCTGAACAATAAAAATTCATTTAATACCTACTCCTGAATAAAAACTCTCCCTTTCGTTCCAACGCACCATTCTTCAGAATCCCGCGCCCCCTTGGGACACGCACAACGTAAGTATTAAGACGAAATGAGAAAGCCTAATCCTTCTCCTGCCTTTCTTCGTTCCATATATTCGCCCACGACTTCTCCCGAGGCACTTTTAAACTTAGAACCCTGTTTAATTAAGAGGTATTAAGAGAGGGGAAAAGTGCGTTATCCCTCTCCCTCCCACCACCCGGAAGGTGCGTGGGCAGATGGGAAGGCCTTCTATTCCTGGTCCTCGCTCATCACGTGGGACACGAAGAACCACGCCTCCTGCACCGACATCTTTCTCCTCACCTGCTACTCCTTTCATTTCATCCACCATTTTGCCTTCTCCAGCGGATTATTAAATACTTCGCTCCGTACGAAATTTGACTCAAGCTTCTTCAATTACGCAGTTACGTCCATCATCGCGACTTCAGACTATATGAATGTTTCTTACATTTTCTCCGTATTTGCTTATGTGAACTGTTTATAATGTATCAAAGACGTATATTAATATAGAGATATTACTGAATAATGATGATATACAGCAATTAATGCTTTATTCTTCATCGATGAAATCCTATGTTCATGTAAAACCTGTGAAAGGAGTTTTAGATAAAAATCAATACTTGCAGTCGTGACTTCGTAAAATGACATTTTAAAAGCTTACAATAAAAAGGTATTTTACAGGCTAAGCAATAAACGCATGTTAGCAACCTCGGAAAACTACTAACTTGTAAGTTATATAATAACTTTTGAAATCTTTGTTAACTATCTCGGTCACTATTTTTGACTCATTTGCATGATTTCTATGATCACAACATAGGAACACATTTCCCTTAATTTTAACAAATGATTTCTCAATAGATTTGAGGGAATGAAATTTCCAATCGCATATCGGATCCTCAAATTTAAATTTCAAAAATAAGTTTTCACCTGATATACCTCGAAGCTTGGTTTTCCCAGTTAACCTTTCTATTGCTATTTTAAGGAAATTATAAACTGCTCAAATCAGGAATGTAAACAATCAGTTCACCAGAGGCAGGCCTGAATGTGTAATTTTTTATCGGTGATCTTCCCTCTTTTCTGACTTCTTTTGTTATTTTTTGTCCTCCATTTGGAGAATCCTCTAGCTCCGCCCTCTCGTTTCCCTTGTGATCGTAGTTCTTTATTGCCCTCTTAAGCGGGACTATTCTTTCCTTTCATATTTTCTGCGTTCCACTGTAATCGTTTTTCACTAGCTTTAAATCTTCTTCCAAAATGTCTATTTTTGTCTTTTTCTTCGAACATTGGAATACAAAATCTTGCAACTGTTTCTAATCCTTCATTTTCTTTGGGCGTATAAACTTTAATACTCCTATTGAGGAGTTCTATCGATTTTCTCATTATTTTTCGCTAATTTTCTATATTTTCATCTTGTATGACGTTGTCCTCTTTTTTTCCTGATTGACTCTATCATACTGCTACTTAACTGCCATCTGTTTTTGCTAGTTTTTCTAATTTAATTTTCCATCGGGAGAGGTTATTTCCCAGTCTAAGATATTTACTTAGATGTATTTTTTTTCTAATTTTGGGGGCTCTATGGCCTTCATTTGCGTCCCTTAGATTTCTCAACATCTGGTTTTCATTATTTGCCATTGGTTTCCCTTTATTATTTCGTTTGTGATCTTTTTTTTCTCTTCCTGTTTTTCTAGTTTGATTTTTCCGCTCTATTGTGGTATTCTACCATTTTTTACAGTTTATAGCTTCTGTAACTGTTTAACTTGGAGTAACTGTTTCGATTCTTCATATATTGATCAATATGTAGGTGTGATGAAAGTTTTTGATCAATATGTAGGTGAGATGAAAGCGAGGCTAAATATAAAGCTACATTCAAAGCAGAATCAATGGGAAATAGTGAATAATATGTGCTGATTTATGTTTTGATATAAAATAAGATAATAATGAAAAAACAGTAATAAAATACAACAATTGCATTTTCATTATAACTAATACATAAACCCGTAATATATGAAAGAAATGAAAGACTAACAAGGGTTCTGTATTTCTCAAGTTTTTTATTAATAAAATTTAATAGCGCTATTAGAGGACGTTGGCTGTGGACGATGCCGCTTAGTCGAACGAAACCATTACCCCTTGTCTACAAATTCTTCCTAAATGACATGTTTGAATGTTCTGGCAAGATAGCACATTTGGTCGAAGGAAAAGCAAGTTACAGAGGAAGATCCGGACTCGTGTCCTGGTCCTGTGGGATTTTTTCATATCCATTTATCCTTTTAATTTTTTCTAAGTGCACGCCTTATATACCTCAATCTTTTTGTTATAATGCTAGTTAATATAAATCCGTTTTTGTTTGACTGATTCGTTTGAGGTCACTCATAACAGTTTCGTCGACGTCGTCGGTAGCGTGGCCGAGCGGTCTAAGGCGCTGGTTTAAGGCACCAGTCTTTTCGGAGGCGTGGGTTCGAATCCCACCGCTGCCATAATTTTACATCGATCCGACAATTCTTGTATGGAAAAGTATATATTCTTCCTTTCCCAAGGATTTCCACAACATCTCGGCCGCATCCGTAGATTTTATTTCAATTATAATTGTTTACCTACTTAAGGTGTCTTTTAAAATTCACTTGTCAAATAACATTTATTATGCAAAGCCGAATTGAAAATTAACAAAATATATCATGAGAGTAATATTTTCATTGGGTGCGAAGTTTCATTTTTCTTAATGACAGTTCCAGACTAATAAATTTCATTAAATCACATGTCACTCCCGAGCATGCAGCTTCTATCTGTGCTTATTTAGAAAGACGACATTGAGAGTTTCTTAGACCAATCTTCCCCGAACCCGTATGAAAACGAGCCTCTCAAGTAGCGGTCAGTGGTAAATCCGCTTATGGCTGACTTAGGCTCTTTACTATTAATTCATTTCTCAATTACCCAATATCTTTCCAACCTTTATTTTTATCTCATTTTCTTTCAATTATTCGTTTTAATGTGTTCTCTCACACGCTTAGCAAATTTCCCTCTCTACATTTTCTTGTCTTTCCCTCTCTGTGTATGACCTCTTCGTGTCCCCTTCCTCGTTGTTTTTCGTTACAATTTCGCCGCATTCTATTCTCAACACAATTTTCTTTCACCCTCATCAATTTTCATCCCTTTTTTCTCGTTCCTCCTTTTTCCTTTTTTAATCTAATCTCATTTCTCATCACATTTCCCGTTTACTCTTCTGCGCCTGTTTATTATGCCAAAATCTTCTTCTTCCTCTCTTTCCTCATCTTTTTTGGTCCTTCATCACCGATTTTCTCTTTTCGCCGAACATCTCTGTTAGCAACATGGTCTTTTATCCACAAACCCCTCTTCTTAGCCGTGAAGCGCGTCAGGGCACCTGGTTTGTATCGAATAAAGTTTTGTTTATTAAGGAAGGTAAGCTGCACTGCGGAATGTTTGGAGTGCGTCCGCGCTGATAGAAACGGCCTTACGCTGCTCGGTCCGGCGATGTTTCCGAGAAGCTTGCAGCTGAAACCGACGAAAGATAGCTGCTTGGTTTCTTAAAAAATAAGTTAAACGCCATGCGTTGCGTAACATTTATGGCTGTCCTATAATGTTCCTATAATATTCTTTAAATGCTAACTCTTTACTAACGTTCTTTGTATGCCTTTAAATGAAAAAAATGAATGAATTTGCTTCGCTTTGTTCAAAGGAAGGATAAAGTAAACAAGGAGCTCCCGGATTACCAAGTGGGTAGCGCATTCGCCTGGTGAAAGTGGTCTCGGTTTCGACTCTCGGTGGGTTCCCATACGTGCGAAATGACCTCTGCTGTCGAAGAACTTCTAACATACTTTTACTAAAGTAAATGAGGGGTTAATAATTCTCCGAATTCTTTCGTATTTTCCAGCGTACGTTAAAGTTCTCTTTTTTTGACTCAAGTCTGACTTATAATGGATGATTTTACTATGACCGCTTCACTCTGTTCCCATATATTTGGATTCTACCAATTTGGATCATATCTACGGTTTCCTGCTGAATATTTCCTCTTTTTTCTATGAATTAATATTCGACGTTATTAATTCAGGATGCTCTGACCTAAATTTGTTGAATGTCATAAGAAGAAATAGAAGAGTTACTTTCTTTGCTAAGAAGTACTGCTCGAAACTGATCGAGGAGAATATGTTAGTCGAAGCTGCGGAGAACCTTTTATACTCCTTTATACCAAACAGGATAACTTTCTTCTTCAATTTTTCCATTTCAGCAAAGACTGACGAAAACAAAAGCTAAATTATCTCGTATTTCTGGCGTTCTGATAAGAGTTTGAACATTCCACTCCCATTAATAGTGGACATAGACGGTGGCCTGCCTGCTCTTTAAATAAAAAATACAGGAAATTTACTTTTCTTTTCTATGATTTTTTAAATTCAGTAGGCATCATAAAACAGGTTCGTTTGGTATGTAATCCGTCCTAGACACTTTCAGGATATAAAAGAATGTTCACACAAGGAAAAGGGTTAAGGTGGCTTGGCACGTAAAGGTGTGCACCTAGGAAAAATCCCAAGTAGAAACGGACAAGATAAAAGTCTGACAGAACTGGGTCTCGTACCTGGGTCTCCTATTTCGGTTATATCTCCCAATGATCGGTTGGTTGCTCTATCCATTGAGGATGTATCCGACCAGAACATTTCTCCATGCCTATAAAGTATCCCAAACGGCATCAAAAATTTTCTGGCCGGGAAGTTCAATGGATAGAGCAACCAACCGATAATTGGGAGACCGGGGTTTGAGTCCTGGTCCCGTCAGACTTTATTCATGTCCATTTCTCCTTGAGAGGATATTCACATTTGAGAACCACATTTTTTCTAATTTTCATCTATTTTAGTGTCCAACTTCTAATTTTTCATGCCTCAAGTTAGAGTAAAAGTTTCAACACGCCATGCAGTGCCGGGTTTTTGATGTGATTCTTTTGTTACTCAGAAATATTTCATTTGGAAGAAAGTTCTTCAAGCTTGATTCATCTTCTTTTTTATTTCTTTGTTGGAATACAACTTTGTAGTGATCAAAATCTTTAGATATAAGGGTTTTTAACATGTTTGATAACATTTAAACCTTTCTGTTTAATATGTTTGGTCATAGACGTTCAGTCCGTATTTATCTCTAGCTTTAAAGACCATGTTTAAGAATTGTTACGTTTTGTTACTTTGCTTTGGACCGTTGTGAGCGAATCTTGTTTTGTAAAATCTCTCCGTATATATTTACACCTTGGTAATAGAAATTGAAGACTCGAGAAATAATTTTTTGTGCAAACAAAAACTTAAGTGGCATTAATTACAAAGAATATGTTTTATTTTCATTGCCCTATGAGGAGAGCTTTCTCGGAAAATTGCCTTGGAAATTAAAATAAAAAAAATCCAAATGATACTTACCTAGCAATAACTACGATTAATTAAACAAATACTATGGATCAATAAATCGTTTTTTGCCTTCTAAACATGTCATCATGACGTGTAATATCACTGTTTTTGCAGTACCAGAATATTCCTCTAGCAGAAGAAAAACATGGAACAATTCAGAGTAACTGTCCCGTGCGACAGAAATATAGAAATGAGAACAAGGATGAACAAATAATACGCGTAAATTTGTACCAATCTTTGGTTTGACAATCAATTGCATCACATAGATATATAACGTTGTTTGTAAACAAGGAAATGCTGCTTTTTGTTTGTAATAATTAAGGAATTGCTACTTTAATTTATTTGAAATTCGCGTCTCCATGTATCCAAGAATGTTTTAATTAAAAATATTTTGTGATAAAGAACAGGCATAAAGATATTTACCATAATTTTCCACAGGACTTATTTTTCCGCAAGACTTTGTAATGTTACAGTCCTCACAGCTGCGTTATTGCGAAACGTCTCAAAGGTCTCCTTAACATCTTGCTTTGAAATTTCTCATGAAAATCTAATACGTGCGCGAATTTTCATACCAAAATATGTGAATGTAAGAGTTAAAATTCATATACTTTAGAGTGAAAGTAAATGTAAAGTAATCGTAAATTAACTGTATTGAAAAGACTTCTTTACTTTGAAGTCCCTTGTGATATACTTTAATCTACGTAGCCAGGCTAATAATTACGATTCATGAAGTAGTTCTACTGTATTTTTATCAAATGGTTTATGGCACCTTCATATTCTGGCAACTACATGTCTAGTTTTCATTTTCCGTGCGAGGAATATAAGTTTCTTTCCATTTTTCTCTTACGCGATGTTTCCTTTTCTTTCTGTCCCTTCTCTTCCTCTCATCTCTTCAGTGTCATCTTCCTTTTTTGTGTATTCATACCGCATGTATTGTCCTCTGCGGTCGAATGTTAGAAAACAATGCGACACCTATTTGTATCCTACAGCCGATAAAAAACCGAAACAAGAAGAGAGGGAGGTTGAGTATTCGCGCCGTACATTCATAAGAGATATCCTCCCTCCTTTAACTATTCCAAATCTTCCATTCACTCACACCCCGACCTTGCTCATCCTTGGGCCAAACAGGAGTCAGGAGAAAATTCACTGGTTTGAGGTTCTCCTTTTCTTACGGTTTTCAATCTCCTCCCAGGTCCTCTCTCGCATTGTTTTATGGTCTCCATCCTTCCTTTGTATTCTCAGTTTTTCTTTTTCTATCTTTAACGTTTTGATAACGCAAAAATTTCGCCAAAAATAAAATATTCCTTTGTGTTATTGGTATATATTATATTTCTGCACAAGTTATTATGTGGTTATAATTAATTTTTGCTTTTCAAATATGGCCTCTCATTGCCCAACAAATCTCGTCAGTAAATTCCTTTCATTCTTCTTATCGCTTGTAGTCCTTATGTTTTATTTTGATTCAACGCTATATAATTTTTAGCTCTTCCTTAATTTTTTTGAATTCCAAAGCTATTGTTATTCGAGTCTGTTCTTAACAGTTATATATTATATATTGCTTAGAAATTTTCATAATTTTCCGTGAATTTTCATCATCTCCGTCCGTTTATACCTGAAAATTGTTCGCATTATGTTTAGAGTTGTTTCAGACTTTCGACCGTCATGAGACAAAGATTTATGGCTGCCCCTATCAGTGCTTACGCTCCTTAAAGGTCAGAGATTCAGTTTTTCCTGGACTATTGACATTTAGAACTATCAAAATACAATACCCGAATTCTTAGCTTTGATCTTCTGATTGATATTGCCTATAAACACAGAAAATGTTAGGTTTTTTTGGGGTAAATCCGATGGGAGGAATGGAAAATTTCACTTTATATATCTTGTAAACATCGATTTTTTCCTTTCTTAGCAGACAAGCTTGAAAAGACCGTTCTACTACTTGGATAAGAAGCCATTTTTGCTTTATGCAATGTTTTTATTTTCATACATCTCCATAAATGGCCGATATTTATGTAAGATTTGAATTAATGAGAAGGTGGAGGCCATTCTAGGCACGATAGGCATTTTACTGCCTCCCTCTAGCTGACGCGACTGCCTCTCGCGATGCTTACCGTCTGATTCCGGCCCTGATTATGCCCGTATTTATAAATTTATCCGCAGTAATTGAATGAGAGTTTGATTTGTAAGTATTATACTTACCAATATTCTTCAGAAATAGACTGACCCAAATAACATTCTTGTCTTAACAAACTACACGCTAGAAAAGTGTATTTGGTGCCATAGTAATTATTACTACTCAATTCCACGCTAAAAGAATTTTCATTTTAAAATAAGATTTCTGGGGAATTTAAGACATGTGTTAGAACTAAAAAGGCTCTCATACATGTATAAACGAACATACACACATAACAGGTATCTCACTCTTTTCATATCATAACATATTTGTTTCATCATTTATCATTCGTAGCATTTATAAGTAATACCGAACTTACGAATATTGTTTTCTTCTTTTTATTCATACATAACTTCAAAAAGCGCTAAGGCCTGTTTCTAACGACCACGATATTTAAAATATCTATTTCCACATAACTATCATTAAAATAGATAAAATTTCAGTGAAAAAATTAATAATGTTTATTTAAATTTTCCCTCCGTGTTGACTGCATTGTGGCACGTCAAGGCTTAACACAAATAATGTTTTCGGTTTTCTGTCATAATTTTGCGAGGACTTGATGAGATTCTTTAGTAGTAGTATTATTAAAAGTGCTTCGACAGCTGAGGACTTCATTCATTCGCACGTAGGCCCCCACCGGGAATCGGGACCGCTTTCACCGAAGTCGAACTCGTTGCCCACTTGGCTATTCGGGAGCCATGAATTTCCTCTTTAGATTTGTTATTTACTACTTCTATATGAGTTATTCCAGAATAAAGACACTCAGTTGACCGTTTATTTAAAGTTAACAATGCGAAGCAAATAAATAAATTTTAGTATCCAATCAAGAAATATCATTCACTTTACTATGCTGTGATAGTTGTGGTAGCTGATATCAACTATCTTTTCGATGATTATTTTTCAGCTGTTAGCATTATTTTTGAGCGTGCAAGGAACTTCAGAATGTACAGGTTTTGTGCCTAAGTTGGACTGCCATCTAAACACAGGTGCTCATCTTTAGTGTGTAGGCGTCACGTGCCCAAATATTGATGGAGAGAGAAGCAATAAAAGTTTTGCGTGTCTCTGAGTTTATCTTTATATTTATGTAATTCCTTTATTATCTGCTGGTGATGAGTGAATTACCGTACATCATCTTCCGCATAAAGTTAAGGAATAAAAAAATTCTTTTTTANCTTTGTACGAGTATTATGGTAGTGAACATCACAGTTCTTGACAAGATAGCTGTCAAAATATTTGGGCAAATCGTTTTTTAAAAATTTATATAGAAATGTATATGTTGACAACAAAATATATTCTGTACAACTAAGTAACCCTAAAGCTGTTAACATATTTTTCACACTAGCATATCTATCACAGTTCAAAACAGCTCTCATTGCCCTATTCTGCACCACTTGTATCCTATCTATATCACTTTGGCTAGCTAAAAATAATACTGTTGAACAATATACTAAATGTGGACGAATAATACAATTATAAACAATTATTTTTGAGTCTTTAGATAAACAGTTTCTTAATCTAAATAACACTCCAACCTTTTTTGCTGTGTTCTTTAAGTTTTAACTTATTGTCTATTCCTACTGTAGATATAACTAACTGAATTTTGCTTGAAACGCAACGAAAAAATTCGCAAATATGCAAGCTGGAGTTTAAAGAGGAAAATGCGAGCGCTGAAGACTAAAACTCCTGGTCATTGTGTTTAAAAACAAATATGTATGTGCATAATTTTGATGTGATATTATAGGTGTTCCCGACATTTGTTCGCAATCCCGAGAATCTGCGCAGCGAATATCCCACCCAAAGGAGGTTACTTTCCATTTGAAACTGTTCATGATCTTCCCTATAGAGCGCAACTCTCCGCCATATCCATCCCGCTCCGTCAATCCTCCGTCATCCTCTCGCTCTCTTTCCAAAAACTTATCCCTCACATATCCCCCGCTTCCCTCCACTCATCTGCCGCCAACTCTTTCTTTACACTCCCTTCGCTTTCCCTCAAATAATCCATCCTCTCTCCTCCCCTTTCTCCACCCTCACAACCTCGATCTCCTTCCTCCGCTAAATTTGGCTTCGTGCGTAGAAACGGAAAAACATATTTTCCTCATTCCCTCTGCGACGGCTTTATTTTATTCGGCCCTCTAACGTGACGTTTTTACCTCCGGACCACGTGACCACTGGGCAAACGAAAGCGCAGATGCAGGTTCGTTCATCCGTTTCGATCCCCTTTGCTCACCCGCGTCTCGCGTGTCTATGCTCGTTTCTCCAACTGTGCCGTTCGCCTCCCCTGCCCTTCACTGCCTCTTCACTTCACCAGCCAGACTGTCTCCTTCGTTCAAGACGCTAAACCCCATTTTATCTTTTAATGCTCTATAGCAGGGATTTTTGGTATCCTCTCCACATATACCTTCGTTTTTTTAAGTCGGTATGTTACGTTTGTTACCAATGTTTCGCAGCGAAACGTTTGGTAAAAGAATAATAGTTTACTTCAGAAAGAGTAGCTTATATGGCTTATTACTACTTTTTATCTGGGGCATATCTAGAAATTCGTCGAAGGTAGGGCTCTTTAGAGCAGTGCCTCATACATCTATTTATTGAATTACCTTATTCTTCCTAATTACCTCTTAAAATACCGTTTGTCAGTGCCATTTCTCGTAAGAAATCCAGTAGAAAGATAGAGCTCGCAAAACGCTTTACCATTAATTTTTGTCAGAGTTGCTTCTCCAGCAGTAAGCAAATTGTTTGCTTTGTAAAATCATCGAGGAAGGAGGGCGATCAATCCCATCCCCGATCTGGTTCCACCAATGCTTTTTGGAAAATAGACTTTTTAAAGAGATTCGCTCCAAAACTTTTCGTCTTACCTGGAATATTAGGCAGAGCGCATTCCCTAAATATCTGGGTCGGATTGGGTTGAGTTGTTCCTTGTGTTGATTTAACATTGCTTTTTAATTGCATAAGGGTATGTGAACTAATTGGCGACGAATGCCAGAGGTAATTATAAAAGATTGTTCACAACGATTAAGGAGGCAATAGAAATATTTACATCTCAAAAGTAAAATTCGGTGTCGAAATTAAACAGTATATTATAAACTCGTTTGCTACGAGTACGAGTAAGCAAAATTTACTGCAAAAACTGTTGGTGAAAAAAAAATTATCTATAGAATTTTTCATAGCGTAAATTTTGCGGCAAAAGTTTCACAACAGATAAGTTAGAAGATAACAGAAACGAGAAATCACTATTTCTATTACATTTCTTTTTTTTAATTTCTACCCAATTAAGCCTTTATCGATTTTTTATTGTAAAGTATTTGTAGCAAACACGAGGTATTTTTGTTCCAGAGTATTCCCGTTACGTGCCTCGCATGGCACGTAACGGGAATACTGGAACAAAATATATATCAGTGTGTCAGCTGTAAATATTTTGTAGAAAATCTACCTAATCATAAGATTGCTTAATGCATATGTTTTAGATATTAAAGAATAAATAGAAAACAGAAATTTATAATTTTACAGCTTTACAAATGTTACTCTAATACAAGGATCGGGATCCTTCGTTGGAAGAGTACGATTATTTGATGATATATAGGACTTGAATGCAGTGTCGTATTTTATTTCCATAGCGTGAGATGCTGACGCTATCTACTCGTATACTATTATTTCAATGATGGGTCCAAAATGTTGCTGTCAACTAAAGTCATTTATTCGACAGCATTCACAATTTCTTAGTAAAGCTTAATCTTTCAAAGAAAAGAAAACATTATAGGGTTAGCACAATCAGAGTTCCACGTGCCAATAATCCTTCTCCCCTTACGCTGGGCTCATAGGCCAAAGGATTGCACTGTTATAGTTCGAAATACATTTGCATTTATTGCTAATTTAAACTTTTGAATTATAGTAATGTATTTAGATTATTTCCACTGTAGTAGTAGTATTGTTATAAGTGCTTCGACGACTTAGGTCATTTCGGACGTAGACCCCCACCGGGAATCGAACCCGGAACCGCTTTCACAGAAGTCAAACGCGTTGCCCACTTGGCTACCCGGGAGCCATTTCCACTGTTTTATGGTCACATTATGTTTTCTCCGTCTATTTTGTTAAATATTGCATGTACAACAATCTGAATTAGAATCAAAGCTTTTTATAAGATTTACTTAAATCACACTGATATTCACTTCCCCCTATCCTTTAGAAGTACACATATTAATACGTCAGCGTCTTTTTAGCTTATTCTTCTCCGCTCTTGGCTGTTCATTCTACAATTCTAAACAGAAACCAATTGGCACGTTTCTTGAGCATTCGTCTTAGTCTTTCGTACTTACCTCTCACTCCTACTTCTCCAGCCTGTTTACCCTGTCCTTCAAACCTGCTTTTACATCCCCTAGAAACTGCACTCCAATGCTAAAAGCATTCAAATCATCTCTATTCCATATCATCATAGGCGCGAGGAGTACTCTTAATTATTTTTCATCATCGATGTTGACGCAACAGCTGCAATTTTGTTGCAGACTTTGAAATACAGCTCAAAGTGCTTCTTGACCATTAGTAAGTCAATAAACACCAATATATCTTCTACGCGAATGTATCTCTGGTAGCTTTTGGCCAAAAATGTAATAACCGGGAAAAAGCTTGTATGCTTTATTAAAGGTTTGACCTGGGGCAATTTATTCAAGAAATAATTTTATGCTGAAATCTTCAAAATTACATTTTAAATCTTTAGATTGCTGCCAGGTTACTGTTAATATTCAGCTTTAAGTTAAACATGTAATTTTTGATAGCTTTATCTCACTAGGATAAACCACTTCAAACCACTCACTCATCCTCCCATCATTACGAGACATCCCTCGCATTATGAGATTTTTACTCCTATTAACAACAAAACTAATTTTGCAATTTTAAAACGGAAATAGATTAAACAACAATGAATGCTGAGTCGCCATATGAATTCTATGCCATACTTTTGTATGTTTTTGATACATGTTTTTAGATTATAAAACTATGATTTTATGATTACATTTCAAGTATAGAGCCAAGGAAGCGGAGTTTTTCAAGTGGGAATATTCATGCACGTTAGAAAAAGATACGTCTAAAAATATAAACCACGTCTGCTGAAATGTTTAGCAATTGAAGTCTTCATTCGTAAAAGTTGTAAGTCAAGCATCACCGGCATTTTTACAGGGCTGATTTTACATTTCAAAAATTGATACTGATATTATTTTCTTGAGGATCTTTATTTGAGATGGCCTTCTGTAAGTACGGTAAACCCGGAACAGATGCTCCAATTGTCATATTTCCGGTGTTAATCGCTAGGTTGCGATGCAAATTTTCCTGTCGCATCAGTCGTGTTGATGAGTAAACAAACAAACCTGAGTGGTATTTTGGAGAAAATCGAATTTTTAGGGATAACGGAAGGACTTCTTGTCACTTTTTACCAAGTTAGATTTTTAGATAGTAACTGTGCCCCGGGGCACTTCTACTGGTTGGGAAAGATGCCCCGCTATTAGCAAAAAATTCTTTGCTAATAGCAATGGAAAACTGTACCAATTTTTATTAGTGCATTGATACTCTGAGTTTGATATTGTTAAAAGGAAACCCCGCAATAGTGAATGAGGCGACCTAAGCTTAGTAATAGTAAGGCATGTCTTAAATTTCTCTTCTAAACACCTTAAAGAGAAAACAATATCGTATAGGTCGTTCATAAGAAATGAAATAGTTTTTAATCTTAAAAGAAAGGAAATGAGAAAAAAGAAAGTGCCTAACTCAATGAAATCAAGGAGAACGTTGTGGATACCAAGAGAGTAAAAGTAAAGAACATAAAAGTGAAAGAACATGTGAGAGATGCCGGCGGTAGAGTAGATTAAGAAAATAAGTGCCTCGAGAGTGAGGAAAACAATTACCGCGCAATTGTGGGAGAGGGAAAACGGAAATTAGTTCTTTAGGTGTTTTTAGTAAGTAAATGAGTTTATTAAGAGACAATAAATGTATATTTAACTAAATAATATTTATTTGCATCACATATTCTGTTTAATCAGGCTCTTTCAAAGTAGCATCTCTCTCGACCCTCTGGGGCATCTCTCTTGGATGTTCAGAGTTGTGCTAGGAGAGATGGCCAAAAAGTATATTTGGTTTATTACTAGAATGGGTATAAAAAAGTTTTTCTGCAAAATTAATGTTTTTAATGAAATCTTAAGGGTTTATTAGGGATAAGAAACAATGTTCTTATTAGGGATAAGAAACAAATGTCTTTTCTTCTAAAATACTGTTCACGCTACACAGATTTATATATAAAGTGAGGCATCTCTCCCGGACTAACTCGTAACCTAAAATTTCAAGCCTACTATTTTGGCAATAAATTTTTCTTGAAGTTTGATGGTGCTTTCTAACCTTGCCATCGATTTTCATTCGTCTACCAAAGCCGTGGAACGGCTGTGATAATTTATATCGTTATAACTCTTTTAGAGTTGCGAGTCATTGCAGGAAAGACCTCTTCAATACCTCACAACTGTTTATTGCTCTGCCAGTGAATGAATGAAAGTAAAGACTGAATCATCGGATGAATTACTACTCGATGAAAGGTCGGTAAATGGTCTCCTTTCCTTGTACGGTTGGACGACCTATATAAGGATTGGCGAAATATGATGGTACGTTTGCCGTGGCCTGGAGCGTGACGCTTTTCATCTGTATCGAATGGGTTAGCCTTGGAAATAAATATGTAATTTTTGACTGAGTTTTTAATGCGAGCGGGTTGATAACATAGACGATCTTCTCATTGTTGTCTTAAATCGACGTAACGTAAAATACTCAAACGTAATTCGATATAAATCATTTCGCGCGAAAACAGCTTGTACTTTTATGAAAAAGTGACTCTCACTTTTCGGTATCCGGAAGGTTGGACCATCTTTACTTCAATATCGTGTTAAACTTAAAACGAATCGATGTCCGTGCGCCAAAGGGGACTCTACGCGTGTGGTGTTAAAGATTACAAAATCACGCCAATTCTGTGGAAGTAATATCAATCCTCCAGAAGAAAGGAGTATTGATTAAGGCCTTGTTAAACGTAATGCCGGCCCCGAAAGTATCACATGAGTATAGGAAGCGCATGAGGGGTTCGCGCGGAAATGTTGCACCCCTTGGTAGAAAGCCGACCCTGCATATATCTCATACTGTTTGGAAGAATTTTATCAGTTCAGATGAACCGGGAGGTGTTTTGATACGAACAGTCTCTCTGTATGTTGATTAATCGGTTATATCGAAAAAAATGTTCTTCAAATTTAAAACGTTTCGGTTATAAGCAACTCTGAAACTCTCCACATTCCGAGGGACTATGCAGTAAAATATCATTCAAATCAATCACAACAAATTTGAAAAGCTAATTACGGGAGTTATTGGAAGAACTGAACGAAGCAATGATATCACGAGGACTTCAAGACGGGGACTTGCTTGATGAAACGAAGCTTTTCAAACTTCGTAAGTCTAGGCTCATTTATTATTATCATGATTGAGAAAATAAATTACTTAAAAACTGGTCCGTCATTGTATCAGGCAATATTAAATTCATAGCAGGAGACTTTATCGATCAATAAAATGACTTCCTGATTCCACTTAATGTCACCGGATCTGCAATTGTTTGAAACTGTTCGACTTTCTGCAGTTACTGTAGAGATTCGGTCCTCAATAAATTGTAAACATCGTAGTTATAGTATTTTTGCAGCCTCTGATTATGAAGTTATGAAAATTTCCCTAAAATAAATTTTAATTCGATTTTATAATCGTCCCTTACCATGTAGGTCTGGTACTTAATTTTCTTCTTATAATCTATTAAGGCTACCATGTTTTCAAATATTCAATTCATATTCTCCCAAATTTTCAATAGATTATTATATGTATCAAATATAAAAAGTGTGTGCAATATACACACACTCAATTTACTTCGAGACAATCTCACATTGGACTTCATTTTATTAATTTTAGATTATTGTCTTTAAAAACAGGCTTTCAAAGTTGTAAGAATTCATAATATTGAACCCCACTTTAGAGAATTTTCACTTTTGTTCCGTATCAATACGTTTTGGTGCATTACTTTTTGTGTTTACGGTAATTCATTATCCGGTTTGCGTTATCTCTAATATGTTGCAAGTCGACGAGAAATGTATTGCAATATATACTTTGAGCTTTTCCGATGCACATTAGTATTCCCTTTCCATTTCCGTTGCTTTCACTTTGCAAGAAAAAGTGAGCTAGGCTTTTGCAAATAGTTCTAATAGACCTAACATGAGTCTCTAACGACCTTCAATTCTTCTTCTGTTTTTGATAATCAAATGCGGAATTTCCTGATTCCATTAACTAATTATGCATATTTGAGCTATCACATCTTCATTAAGGATGGAAGAGAACCATTTAACTTTTATTTTAAGAACAGTAAATTCATAATTGCCTTCTCAATTGCGCTTTTTGATGTTATAATTAAAATCTAATCTTAGTTGAATTACGAGTAAAAGGTCTGGCGTTTTACTAACTGATAACAAGAAGTTTCCCATCGCCTCCTACCCAAGCTGAGAGTTGAACGTTTTAAAGGAAGATCATGAAATAATACCGTATCCTAGACGTCATCTTCCTAATTTTATTTCTTAACTCGCAATGTCTAATTCCCTTTATCGTAGCCCTTTCCATTATTTTTAACGTAGCCTGAAGCTAGATTAACTTTTTAAATTTACTTGTTAGCTTTTGCACAGTGTATATTGAATACAATATGTTATTATTACGAATTTTTTGCATCGCTTTAATTTCCTTCATAAGTAGAAGTAAATAAATTGTCTTGATAAAAATATATACCTCTCAATAGTTTTATCCTATCCAAGAACCTGATGACTAATAGGTTTCAGCAAATACTGAAACATAATGTTTTGTGCCAATAATTTCCTTTTATCTCACAATTATTACTATCACTCAAAAGCCGACGACTTCGAGTTCAATTTTATCATATATACCTAAAATTAAAGCAATTTTTCGGTTATTGTTAACGAATGTTCGATGGTCCCAACAGATTTAGGGATTTCTCTTTTTGTCGTATTAATACTACATAGTCTGCAAGGCATGGAAGCATTAATTGCTCTTTTGAAACATGTAAACCAAGGTAGTTCCCCAATGGATCCTTATGTAAACGGAATATTTATGATCTTTAGCATTAAAATTACAGTATAACAATTTCGACATATCACTCGATAATAGAGCCAAATTCATCATCCCGATGGTTTCGCATGGAGCGTTCGGAATTATAAAATGTTCCAGTCCAGTTCCAGTTGAAGCAGTCTGAGATCGAGCAATACGTCATTTCTACTCGTACGTGGTACTTTTCTTGACGCATTAGGGCAAGTATATTGAGCATCATTTTTCACTATACATAAATCATGCATTAAGGCAGACTTTTCCTGAAGTCATGCTAGCTATCCATCTTTATCGCTTTAGTCGCTTCATTTATGTTGAAGGAGAAACATCAGACTCCTATTTTAATAGGGATAAATAGATTTCTGTCTTTTCATAATTGCGCTTTGGAATCTTATAATTTAATTTCAGAAATTAATTTAACGGAATACGGGCAAAGGTTCTCGCATGGAAACAGCTATTCATAAAAATTTCCCCTATGACATCTACTCAAAGGCAGATATTGGATTTCTTTGAAGGAAGGTCGTGGAAAGATTAGCCAAAATGTTTTAAATTTGAAGAATATGTCATCAAGATTACCGATTAATTAACATGCAGTGTGATTGTCCATATCAAACCACCTCTTGACACCAAACGAACCATCTCACCTGATAAAATTTTTGGATTTGTAGATAAATGTGAGGAAGGAACGTTATTTATTCCGTTTTCTGCAACTCATTTCATTAAGACCGCTTTCTGTGAATTATCTGTGATGCTGGTAATCATTTGCTGAAGCAGAAACTATGGGTCATTAATGAGGCAAAATCGATCAACTCGTCTTCTTTGGTATCATTCCTACAAGACCTTCCTTCCTTCCAACCTTATAAGACTAACGTTTAGACAATCAAATTAAATGTTAGATTCCATATTCGTCTAATTTNTTAATTAACATGCAGTGTGATTGTCCATATCAAACTACCTCTTGACACCAAACGAACCATCTCAACTGATAACATTTTTGGATTTGTAGATAAATGTGAGGAAGGAACGTTATTTATTTAGTTTTCTGCAACTCATTTCAGACCGATTCCTGTGAATTATCTGTTATGCTGATGATAATTTGCTGAAGCAGAAACTATGGGTCATTAATGAGGCAAAATCGATCAACTCGTCTTCTTTGGTATCATTCCTACAAGACCTTCCTTCCTTCCAACCTTATAAGACTAACGTTTAGACAATCAAATTAAATGTTAGATTCCATATTCGTCTAATTTAAGGTATTCAAATAAAACGAGACATCTAGCTAATGACTATCAGTAATTGTATCAAAAAATGCAGCACTATGCGTGAAACCGTCAACATAGAATCTCCCCAAGTTTCCCTCGTCAATTAAGCACCCCACCCACAGGTCGCCCATGACCCTTCCGCCCTTTCCTCCGCAAACCCATATAAGTCGACAGGCGAAGAATCGCAAGGGCCGCCCATGAGGGAGGATGCACGGGGAAGAGCGTAACCACGAGCGGTTGTTATCGCCATGAGAGCCCGGCGGTCTCCCACAAACTTACGATAGCCTCCCGCGACCCGCAGGGTGGAGTAGGGGAGGGGTTGAGGTCAAAGTCACGCGCGCGCGTGGGTGGGTTGGGTGTCACGACCGCCTGCGTGCCGCCTTCTAGAGGGTACCTCTCTATTTCTCCCTCCAGGAGAGTTTGGAAGAACGAGAGATTCCACGGGCGATTTCGTGGCTATTCTGCGCCTCACTGGGTCCCCATATACGGGATCCTCTCCTTTCTGGATCTCGGAGCGGTGCTACTGATATTCGGTGTCGTCCCTCCATCGAACGTTCGATGGAAAAGATACGTGATAGAGTAAGGAACCTTTTTGGTCTAGGCATGCGGTAATGCGGACGTAGGATGTCCTTAGATATTAGTGGCGGTCGTTGAACCCGTCGTATTACGACTGAGGACGCTCGCGGAGAATATTTTTGATGCCGGGGACTACGCGGATATATTCTCTCATCTCAGTTTGATTTTGAAAATAAATCATGGGTGAGAAAGGATGAGTAAAATTTTGATGGATTCAGGGATGGAACCCGGATCTATTATTATTAGTCTGGTTTCAAACTAACCTCGACTTTTTAATCGCGCTCTCTAATAATTTATACACGAAGTATCGTGGCAGACTGAAGCACAATTTTTCTGAATCTAAAATAATAATAAATTATTGTTCATCTTTTGGCTCAAGAATTGTCAAGTTGCGAGTTTTGTTGAGCATGCCAGCCTACCAACGCCGAGGTTTCGCGTTACTTTACTACCTAACAGTGCTTTTCTTTCTGGAATGGTTGTCTGAGTTCGTTCATTGTTTGGTCCTCCATTGTAATTATGATATGAAACGATGTTTGTGGAGGTATTAACTAATAGATAAATATATCAGATTTTAATTAGATATATAAATAAGTTACGAAAATTTTATGCATCTTAAGGTGTGACGTGAGAGATGAGGAAAAGGTTTGCCCTCTGCACTCAGATGAAGATAGGTGAAGGCTGAGCGTTGCGCCAGTAAATAATTAAATGCTTTTTAAATTTTATTGTTATGAGCAACATATAGCTTTTTTTTCTGAAGCAAATGATCTAGGTGTAAGATATTGTGGTATATATTTTTGCTATTTTATTAAGATAAGATACATAAAAGTCTCTAGCTTAGATTATAGTTTCCATAAGAAAAATAGTAAATTTTAGTCATTCACTTTCTTTATGCATGATTCCAAGAACCCCACATAATGTAAAAAGTAAAATTTCGTTGAATTCTAAGCATAATAATCCTCTTCCTGCTTGGGAAAGAAAATGGAATTGGATACTAGGTAGTGCCAAAAGCAAAGTTAACTCGATATTTGATGCGCATTATTTAGCGAACGTTTCCTGACAACGTTTTTGATTATTAGGTTCAAGCAATGATCTTTAGAGCCATGGAGTAGGTATCCCTAATTGAAAACAAATCTCAGAGTGAAGCTAATGGTGATAAAAGAGATCCGACTTACTCATCACTTAATGTCCGCCTTTCATTCAAAATTCCTTCCTACAGGTGCTCTTGGAGAAATATTTCAATTTGACGAATGGAGTCATTTCTTCGAAATGAGAGGACATTGCTTATTTTGCTAGTAATTAATGATCGCACCACTCTTTCCTCTATATTTAGAAACCTCAGCTGGTACTTGTGCATCTGTTGAGTTCCTTGTATATTTATTTTCAGGCTCGTAAATTACGAATGTCATTGCACTTCAGAAATGGATCTTCGCGTGCATGGATGTTTGCCAAAATCAGAAAGACACGACGTTCGGAGATTTTAAACATTTTTTCGGACGTTCGCTTACAAGAGCCAATTGTTCAAAATTACTATTAGTTCGAGTAGAATGTGCGACTATGTTGCGTTGAATGCTTATGAAAGGATTCATTAAAACGAAATCTGGAATGTCATTTTAGGTGTTGGGATTAACTTTGGTACCAGCGAAAGGGTATTCAAAAGAAAGTTCGCTGCTTGTATATGAATGCTTCAAATAATTATAGAAAATAGTAGATCATCCTAAACTTAACTTCCTTTCAAGACAAAATTTTGAGAATTCCCTTTATTTTTGGAATATTGAGATTTGTCAAAATGAGTTCTCATATGTGAAATATTTGTTAATATTACCAATTGTTGTGAACATTTTAGTAGTATACAATGGTCAGTAGTATATACAATTTAAAATGAAAATCGCAATTTACATTCTATCAAGGTATTCAATGCGTAGCACATTGTTTCCATCTCCCAAGGTAATCTTCCCTCCGAAATTCTATCCGACTGGTGACGAAAAATTATATGGATATATTAATTTAAGATTAATTTTCTAACTTTTCCTGTAAATATCAGTGATATATAATGAGCGTATTTCGTGAGTGAGTAAAATTCGTTTAACAAATCATTTTTCTATTCTAGATTATTAGTAATATTATTGTTAAAAGCACTTCGACAGCTAAGGTAATTCTGCATGCAGGCCCCCTCCGGGAATCGAACCCGGGACCGCTTTCATTGAAGTGGAACGCGTCACCCACTTGGCTATCAAGGAGCCCTTATATTCTATATCTAAGGCAGTAAATAAGAGCAATTGTCTTCTCTTGTCCACATTTTTAATTGAAGTAAGAGTCTTTGTTTTCGATCTTAGAATGTACGAATGTCGATATTATCAGGGGGACCTTTTCTTCTTCAGAAATCCTCTTGAAATTGGTCGTCTCGGCCCTCCTCCGCAAATTGGGCTCCAATCCTCTAGTCAAAGAAAGTAAACCGAAAGCCGACCGCAATCTTTTTACCGATCTTAATCTCGTGTTATTCATACATCGTCTGAACCTCTCTCCCACGCACGCACCGGAGTGAATTACATCCTCGGCTCAATGGCGCTGCAATCGGAAACTGGTTGTACGTACGCGACATCGTTTAATTCGGTGGCACGAATTGATTTGCTGCTCTCCGCCAAAGCACTGCTAGTCCCACGCAACTTCCTCCCTAAAAGGGGCAAGCAATGTGGGGAAGAAACGTGGCCGTGGACTCCCAATCGTACTTGAATCCAACAGATCGCAAGGGACCGTTCGTCGCCATAATAGCGCTTCCTCCGCCCAAACCGATGCGTCTTGCACTTCCATTTACAGATAACCCGTTGAATTCTCGGCAACACCTCTCGTTCCTTTCTCATTCTCCTCCCATGCATTTCCTTCCTATCTTTACGATCGCCAAAAAGATCACGGGTCTAAACGATAGATTGAGTAGGATAACATGCTAGCAGGACGGTTTTAAGGGGACGGTCGTGTAATGGGACTGAGAACAAAGAAAGAGGAAAATATACGAAGTCGCTAACCGAGGAAGTGAATCGGTTCGCAGTTCAATATAAAGTTACGAATGGTTGAGTTAATGGCTAAGTTAATGGTTAAGTTGTAAACTAAAACTCTTCTATCTTATCAGGACTGAAAATTTCAGTTTAAGCATAAAAAAACGGTTAAAATTATCGTAAATTCACCGTTCTTATAATTTTTTTTGATGGTTATAAAATAAAGGGTAGATTTGTAAGCTAGGAATATCGTGGAAACGAAAGAATGCGAATCTCTTGAGGAAGATTTTCAAAGACCACAGATGTAATTTCCTCTTTCTTTTTCATCTGATAAGTTTCTATAGGAATATTTAAGCCAAAAAAACATGCAGGTGTAAAGAGGCTATAAGATTCTCTTTTTAAATTTCATTATTACACTATATTTGTCGCCGGAAAGCGTCTTAAGAGGGTTTTACAAATTATATATTTCCTACGGTCACATGATAGTTATACGTCTCCTTAAATTTCGAGCTTCCGTTAGATTTTTATCTTCTCATTTCTGGTGAACAAAAGTATTCTTAGAGCCTAAGAAACATAGGCTTCAAAAATCAATCTGATGATTATAATTATAAGACTCCTAAGCACTAGTATACAATGAAGGTGTTTAAAATTCGATACCTGCAATTATATTCATTTTCTCACCATTATCAATTAGATTTCGTAGAGAAGTGATATTTAAACTGTGGTTTTTATGTTCGCGGATCTTCTTCTGTCATTATATTAGCATTCAGTTTTTACACTTTCTGTTCAACTAAAACACGAATTTCATTTCTTGTCTCAAAACTCCATATAGCATAGTACTCTATAAACGAACAGGATCAATTATCTTAACGATGTATGAAAGAAACATTAGATCGAAATTGTCTCCTTATGACAAAATTGTTAAAAGTTTGATTCAAGAAAATTAATCGCAGTAGAGCAATGTTAGAAACTCCAAACCTCAAAATAGGCAGCAATTGGCAGATTAAAACTGGCTAATGGAAAATAGCAGATAAAATTGCATTCGAACCCACGTCTCTGAAGAGACTGATACTTTAAACGAGCGCTTTAGACCGCTCGGCCTCGCTACCGCTGTGAATTTGAGAAAATTTTTTTGAACGCAATTATATTTAGGAGGAGTAAGGATTGAGATTTCTAGTTATAACTAACTATAATCGTTAAAGGCTGAAATTTTAAGATATTGATTTGAGTGCACCGAAGAGCTCCAGTGATTCTATTAGAAAGGCTTCCGGATAGCCAAGTGGGCAACGCTTTCGACTTCGGTGAAAGCGGTTCCCGGGTTCGATTCCCGGTGGGAACCTATGTGCAAACTTACCAATGAATGAACGAGGTAATGCGAGTTTTAACAGAACTACTACGGTACTATTCGATATATATGAAGTATTTCTTTTAGTAAACTATGGAATATCGAGGTGACAAACCTCAATGTTAATAGTTAAGAGTACAACATTTTGCTTTTTCTAAGTAATCTACAGGTTAATTTTGCATTTCAGGCCATCAGAAAAGAGATTTTTGTTAAGAAAGAGAATTCCGTTCCTGCTAACTTTAAGATTAACGTAAAAGATATTGAAAACTCACTAATGACACAAAAATAACACTTCACTTATTCCGAACGCCTACGAATGTGAAGTTGACTTTACTCGTTCACTACCTACCGGGCTAACTTAGGTATAATAGGTATTTTTAACCATCTTTACTGTCATTCGTTTGTAATAAACAAAATCGTTGCTTTCTTTTGGTGCTCGCAAGCCCTATCAGAAACCTAATGGTATTCAAAATTACTTGCAATGTTGAGGAGGACCAAAAAGATGGCAGCGGTGGGATTCGAACCCACGCCTCCGAAGAGACTGGTGCCTTAAACCAGCGCCTTAGACCGCTCGGCCACGCTACCGATAAAATTAGCCATCATGCAGTAAAATATACCATCAATGTATGTTTTAGAAAAGAAAATAACAATATTGCATGCCAATTTTGTAAATTAAAAATTTTTATCTTTATAGTTTTGCGGAAATGCTTTTGCAACATTTCGCGAGGATAATTCGCCTTTGTGGAAATTATCGGTATTTTTATGTTGAATGTAGAATAATTCCGTTTGAAATATTTTATTAGTTTAACATAGAGTCTGCAGGCCACAAGAACGTATCGGTATCAGTTATTTCTTCATTATCGTTCTTATTTATTATTTGAGATTAACTTTATTTACAAACCTTTGACTTATTTTTTCCTAAAGCAATGAAACGCTTTGCTGTGGACTTATGTGCGTAGAAGAAAATATGAATCCGAATCGAAGGTTTAAACCAGTTCCTTTGACCTTATACCAAGCCACTGTGGTTTCTTTTGGTTTAATGCAACTGATCAAGTGATCGGGTGCTTCATATTTCGAATGAATATAAGAGTAATTGAATATCATTGGGTAATTATATGTTAAAATTTGTGTCTAACTGAGCAGTAATTCTAGTGGATGTTTGTTTCTTCAAAAATACCATAAAAACCTATTCATTTAAAAAAGACGAACTCGTAGCTTTATTAGTAGGAATTTCTCTTACTTCTTTTACAGTCCACCGTTGGTAGTTATCAATAGATTTCAGTTAATTTTGTCTAAGGATGAGAATCTGGAGTGAACAGGTGATTGCCGATGCAAAGGCATATTTAGGTTGTATTGACGAGATGAAAGTGCGTAAAGGTTAAAATACTTCCTTTTTAATAATTTTCTACAAAATACATACCATATGTTGTAATTTTCTGCTTAGGAAGCTTTTTGCTTAGTGTTAGGTTATGGTTCATTGGAGTTTACGTCTTCTGACTTTCTTGCGGTGAGAGGAGTTTTTGTATCCTTTCTTTCTTAATTTTAGCTAGTTCCAAGTCTTTTTCTTCCGCTCTTTTCTCTATACTTATCCTTCGTAATACAATTCATTAAAAGCAGACCCTCCATAATATATGACCTATTGAGTTCCCATTTTTCATAATCTTATATCCTTTATCAGTATCTTATTTTCTTATAGTATCTTTTCCCTCTTAGCATTCCATCTTCTTCTCCCATCTCTTAGGTGGAACAAATCAATTTAAATAGATATAAATCGATAATTTACATTTTCGTCCTTTTTACAAGCTTCTTAGATTTGCTCCTCTTTATGTACAAATCATCCTTCCAATGTACTAACTTTAGAAGCCTTTTAGAGTTGGAAAGTCGCTAAGGAGGCTGGATATCTGTAATTTTCGCAGTGCTGGTAACCTTTTTAGTAACTGAAGATAATTGGAATGTCAGATAGAAGAAATAAAACCACCTAATTGTGCACTTATTTAAGCGTTGTTTGGCTTAAACTCCCATCGCAAGATCTATATCGCCCGGAGAAATAAAGAATTATTTTATTGAAAACAAATCTTAGTGCGGAGGAAAGAGCATTCGGAAGGATGGATGCAGTTGAGAATACCGAAAAGAAAGGAAGAGGGAAGACAAAGCCCAATGGAGATACCTGATGGGATAAAAGATATGTGCTGAGGACGGATGGGAAACGGAGAGATAAACATCTCCGGAGAATATGGAAGGTGGGAAAAGCTGGAAGGACCCGGAGCGTTGCCGTAGAAAGAGGAGGATTGGATATCTATGCCGCGAACATTACTGAATCACTAATTCGCGTCACGTTGTCATTGGGTTGGAGTGGCTTAACCTTCCCATCCCCTCAGATGACAACAGTTTGCCCTTCACGATTTCTCCCCACTCCTTTCTCTCGAGACTTTCCTATCTCTTTTCACATCTCTCTCTTTCACGCCCAACAAAATGGGCGACGTGCAAAAAGGAATAAAACATTTTAGCTATCCAAAGAAAGCTAAAATCGCACGAATTTCCTCCGTAAGTTTCTTCGCTGAGCTCGGGTGGGTATATGATAACTCGTTAAGGAAGTTTTTCCTCTGTTCATGTATTCATCTTGATATTGACAATGAGCTACAGAGTATTGCTTTTGGCCTTTGTTTCGGTAGATTTTAACTTAGAGCATAAATTGGAACAGATAATATAGTTTTTTATTTGAATATAAGCTTCAAAATCATTTCGTAAGCTCATTTCTCTATTTTTAGCTGAATATTTACTGCTTCAGCACAATTTTCTTATACTTTCTTGCAGTGCTCACATAATCGTTCAACTTCAACCTTGGATCCGTTTCTACAACTTTGTTCTGCAGAACGCTGGTGTTCCACGAGAAATTGTAAAATTTGACATGTTTTGTGTGATATTAAGTTATGGATAAGGCGAAACATGCTTGAAAGTCAGGAGCTCATCTCTTTGCGAGCTGATTGTCTTGCCGCTAAACTCTAGACTCTTATATAAATTAACTATCAGTTACTGATACCTACTGACAATACATCTACAATACCCTGCCACACGCCGGAAGGCGGCTTGCAGGGTACTTATGTAGATGAATACCCTGCAAGCCGCATTTCGGCTTGAGACAGGAGGTGACATCACCAAATGAACTAGTCATTTCGTTTTAATCTCAAAATTCGGGAAGTGTCTCGTAAAAAGGAAAGTCTGAGAAGTGCTTTCGAAAGGTTTGGATGCTGCCGCAAATAAATAAAAGAAACCAATGACCTCTTAAATATAATCAGGACGTTATTGATAGGTTTGCAGAGATTACGTTCGTTCCCGTGAGTTCACTTCTGTATGACGTTCTTTAAGGTATGTCTATTTATTATACTTCCTCTATTTCGTAACACTGCGTTACAACTTCCAGCAAATAACTTTGTCAGCAATTTTGATTTATTCTCCGGAAATTCTATCTCAAAACAATTTACGAGTATTTAGATATTGGATTAAATCGGCTCCATTCGACCGCGTATTCTAGCCTAAACGAAGTGTAGTGAAAATATAAGAAACCTACGTAAAATTACAGAACTATGAATTAGTAAATTAAGCGAATTAGGACGGATTTTGACATCCCTTATGTAAAATTCTGGCAGCGGTGGGATTCGAACCCACGCCCCCGAAGAGACTGGTGCCTTAAACCAGCGCCTTAGACCGCTCGGCCACGCTACCGGTATTTGGAATGATTTTGCATGGGCTAGTTAATTGTTTAAGGCAAACACTATGCATAGAAAAACGGTTCTCCTAGGCCGGGGTTGACACATTATTTATCAGTTACGGAGAAATTCGTTCGGACGAAAAAATATTAGTTGGGTATCACCAATCATGTTGAAATACTTCCGATTTATATAATTTTATATTTTTTTAACTTAATGAATTATATGGAGAAGAAAATAATGATATCGCAGCACTAATATTCGCACGGCATTATTATATGCTGTTTCTGTGGACGCTGGAATGATTAGTTTTAATTCACGAGTTTTAAAAATTTCTTATCACAGTAATGGCTTAAATCAAGGGCACAAAAACTATGAAACGGGAGTGCCTATTAATACTTAAAATTATTTATATTTAGTATATATTATTTTATAAAGTATTTATTATTTAAATCTCAGGCGCTCACCCAAGGGGGTGGCCGAGGTGTTTAAGTCAAAATCAAAATTCTTCAAATAATATTTATTCAGAACCAAATTCTCAAGGGTCTTATCAGTAAATATTTGGTCGCTTAAAACAATTCTTATAGGCTAAATTTATGGCGAGAATCAGTTAGCTCGCGTTATAACGTAAATGAGAGAGTATTGGTTACAATATATTAGATGTCGTTGAGAAATGAGTACTGAGATGATTCCAAGAACACTTATTATTGAAATGTATCCCATCGTCCGATGAAGATAGATACAAATTCAGCATGGCTAGGCACAAAAAGCAACTACTGCATTATCACGCGCAGAAACAGAAGTGAAAAACATCGCAATACGCTGACCCACTATGCGGGCAGAAAAGAAACTGCAAACAAAGTAATAACAAAATAAACACTGCGGTTTGCACCGCGGTAAAATCAAAACATCACAACACAATACTTAAGTTCAGCTCCTCCTAAGTGAAAATTGTGGATGAGACCTTGGTTAGCCTGTCCGTAACTTAAAGGACTATCAGTTCTAATTTTTACAATGTTCATTACATAATTAAAATGAAGAAAGTGAAGAAATTATGTTGTGTCCTTAAAAAAAGAACGTGCATATACGTTAAAAACAAATCTTTTTGTGTCGTTGTTGCGTTTTTTCTTTTAAATTTAAATATTCTATCTAACCCATATATTGAAAATTGAAGTTAGATGGAAGGGAGGCCAACCTTACCTCAATAAAGAGTTCATTCATTCATTCATTGGCAATATGCTTGATATTCAATATACACAAGAAGAAAGAAACCCTTCCGCAGGCTGCTGTTTTGGGAACTCTGACCCAAACGAATGTTTATCTGGCTTCTTAATAATAACTTAAAACACAGTTACAATATCTTAATTAAACTAGCTGTTACTTAATGTGCATTGCCATTCCAAGAATGCCTACTGAAAGTATACATTATCTCAATGATCTTTCATTCCATGGAGTATACATTTTTAAAATCTTACGTTTCATTCCACGTAGTAAACTTCGGAAGAAGCCACACGCGGATCGACCTCGACTTTAAACAGTGGGGTAGTGAAATTTGGCATTTATAGCTCCGGAAGGAAATTATAAATCGGTCAGTATTATGTAGTATGGGTAGCCATAACAAGAGATTAGGCGACTCGCAGATAAAACGAGTCGGGGTAGAATTCCTTCATGAACGGAATCTTAGTACGGAAACCCGAAAGACAATTACGCAGCAGTGCCAAGATTCCGTAGGACAGCTGCTTGTCACTCCCACGCACATAGCCCAAGTGAAATTTTGGCGAAGGTACCCCGTGTACTAAAGGCATTCAAGCCCTCGCTTTAATCGACAATTCAGTTGTCATCGGTCTCCAAATGAATAAATTGAAACAAAGGAGACAACGTTCCGTTAGGACTTAACAGTCTTTTAAGAGAGGCTTGCCAAGTTTCTTCCTTGCATCCGAAGTAAAGAGAATGGAGAGATGAATAAGGTTGGTAACGCGTGGGAGGATGCAATTTGTCTCCATCGAAAAATTCGGTAATATTACCATTCGTTAGCGTTCGAAATCAATGACGAGGATTGAAGGGACGCATCTGCAATGATCACATGGTCGGAATACGAGAGAGGTATAGAGAAGTAACATAAGGTAGTCATGCATGCACTGCCTGAAGTGGTGAAATTTTCCTTTCTACAGGAATGTGGTGTAACAGATACATTCTTTATTTACCGTTTTGGTTTAATAGGCTAAAAAAAAATACACAGGAGGGTTATTAAAACAAGAGGCTATTTGCTTGATTCGCTTGAAGAGGCTATTCGCTTGAAATTGAGCTGCGTAATAATTATGGATGAAATTGAAGCCGATGTTAAATCACTGAAAAATCTTATGTAATACAATAAGCAGGTGAAAAATGGAATAAAGGAGAAAGTTACCTTACGGTGTTGAGCATAAAACTTAAATAGCAGCGACTAGAGTCTTTGGTCTTCGGCTGCAAGTTGCGTACGAGTATATATGGCCATGGTTATTGTTTCATATTTTGAAGATAAGATCCACCCTTTATGTGGTTGATTTCAAATATAGATTCATGCGGGCGTCACATCCACTTAACCTCATAAGTTGTATAATAGGTACAGAGATTATTAAAAAAGGGATGTGGGAAGAATACTTCGGAGAGAAGGCACTCTAGACTCTAGTTAGGGAACGGGTGCGGTGCACCTCATGTATTTTAGGTACAGGGATGCGCTTCTCGATGGTTAACATCTTAACGGCTAATATTAATTCTCGATAGTTAATATTAGCCTTTCAGCACCAATGTCCTTGGATCGAGTTCCGGATATCTACATTTTTCGAAATACATTTTTCTATTAGTCTATTATTAGTTCCTCCGTGCAATTGTTCAATGGATAGACATTTTTGAGGGCTTAGTTGGCTTAGTTAAAACAAAATAAGCAGATGAGCGCGGATCTGATTCTTATTGAGCGTTATTCACTTCCTTATTTTGTATCCTACAAATTCAACGAGAACCTAAGGTGAAGCAAGTGAAAAATATTTGTAAAGACATCCTTACTTCTTCTTCGGTCAATTATTATGAGTGTGATACTTTTCCCTCATCCTTGATGAATGAGGATTTTTCACTAAATTCTGATTGCCACTGTGGAAAAGGTAACTTTTTTAGAATCCACGTATTGAAAATAGGTAATATTGTACAGCGTTATATTTAATTTTTAATATATTTGATTTAAATTTTATTGTAAATATCATAAGTGTTTCTCAAATATTTCTAGAACAAAAGATCATAAGTACTTGATCGATCCAAGTCTTAGTTTTATGTTTTGCGGCCAAACGCGAACATCTGTGACTCAGTTTCTCCATGACGTTGTTAGACAAGGAGGAATGATATTCACTATTCCTAGAATGTGAATAATTCTAAAAAATTTCACTGAGATACAGCATGTTTTAATGGCCGTGAAAATTATACATCCTTTAGTTTGAATACACTAATTCTTGTGGCGCTTGATATTAAGATTTACTGAATGGTTTGTGAATACAGTAGCGATAGAACGGGTAAATGCCTAAGAGAAGAATGAGTTGACAAAAATGAAATGGAAGTGAAAGAAGGGAGTGTTTAAGGGGTGAGAGTGTATGAAAGGAGAAAGTGTGGAGAGAGGGGTTTGAAAGAAGGGGTAAGCGCCATTGACGAATCTTGACGGAGGATTACGAAACGGTTGTTTGAGAAGGGAGGGAAGAGTTTCTGAGAGGGAGGGAGAGATGAATGAAAACATGTTGACAAATAAACGATCTTATGCACATTGTAGTAGCTCTTTCTCTCAGGTTTATAATGCCGAAAATCCACATTGATTCAAGAGGATACTCGATTAATTTATCTTTTCCATGTGTACACCATCTTGCGATTAAAAGTTTTTAATTTCGGTAAAATGTTGATATTCTCAATTTCTGCCTATGCAGTCCTACTTCAGTTATCGTCCCTAAATGCCTTCGTAAACTTATCTCCTAACTGAAAGACTGCTGATAGAAAAAAGGGAGAGGAGTTTTCAGGTATCCTTATCGGCTTCCTTGACGTACATTTCTCCTTCGTTCCATTTCCATTAAAAAATACAATTATTTAATTCTAGTAAACGCATATGGTGATGCATAATTATTATTATTAAAACATTAATTTTCATCAGTAATAATTTCCCTTAAAGAAAGTAAGACTTCACTCTCGCTCAGTTGGTTCGAAATATACTCTTCTGCTAATTTCTTGGAGGACTGTTTCAAGAATAAGACTTTTTCCTGCTGCTCGAATTCAAAACTGATTGAAAACCAATGAATTTAGAATCATAATCAGCGTCAGCCAAAACATGCAGAAATCAAGGATATGCGAATGAATATTCCGTTTGGATTGTGCCGCTCATCACAATGAGCTTCGTTTATTACTTCGCATTCAATATTTGTTCACAGAGTTTTCTTACTAAGATTACTCTATGCCTATATCTATCATCAATTATGGCAATAATTTCAATATCTGCGATTTGCTATATCAACTGTACTTGCTTCGTTGCTCTATAACTTGAGTTAGAGGCATATAATATATGCTGTTGTGGTAAAATATTATAAAATAGTAGAATATCCAAATATTTTAAGATCTTTATTTATTAAATCAACTAACTCATATTTTTTCCTATTCATGGTTCGTGGTATTTTCGATGTTATTAAATTATTTTCAGCTTTTCTTGGTGAAATTTGTAAACTTCTCTTTATGACTGCATTTATATAATGTGAAAATCATAGCTTCTCGAGGGACATTAATGGAGAAAAATTTTAATTACATTACGCGTATTTGAGCGAAATATTATGATAGTATGATTCCACCACCAGTTTCCTATTAGATGTGAAGCAGTTTTATCTTCATTTATCGTCCATCTTAGGTTTGTTTTCTCCTTAAACTAAAGAATAAACCGATAAATTACGAATGGAATCTCAAAATTGTATCAAATCTCGTTTAGAGGAACATACTGGAGATTATTTTCTAGTGGTATTTTTGAAGAATAATGGGTCATATTTTAATGAGACTTGTTAAATTATATATAACTATGGGTTTATGTACGTTACAGCTTGCGAGAATTTTGGGAATTTCAGCTACGTTTAAGCGTAGAATGAGGGTAAACTTGGGAGAAAAAGTGGAAGAAAGGTATATTTTGGAGTGGGAAGTTTATAGATATAGATAGAGTGGGGATGTTTTATAAAGAGAATAGAAGAGTGGAGGGGTAATGGAAGAGGTAAGGAGTTTTTGTCAGAAGCCCAGTGGGCGGGGTCATAAAACGGTGGTGACAACCCACGGCAGGGGGAATGTGGTAAAGACGCGCTGAGATACCCAATGGAATACCAATAAATTCTGTTTCCGGCTATTGTTACTTCCCATACCATTCTACCTCCTCCTGTTTTCTATCTTTCACTCCCTCTCCGCTACTTACTCTCCCTTCTTCCATCTCACTTTCCTTGTTTTCATCCATTATTCTTTCTCTTACCATTCTCTTTTTTGGTCCCGCGTGGCTTCGAGGGACTTTTTTTGCATTCTTCATTTATCAATGCTACTTTCCAGCCACTGTGTGCCAGAATAGGATTACTAGCCGGGATTTTAAAGGAACTTATTTATTTTATCCGGAATTTGGGCCCGCTCACCACATCGTAACGAGATATTCGACTTAAAAAAATTTTAAATCCAGGAATACCTACTATCAGAAAGCGCCAGGAGAAGATACAATTTTGTTACGCAAACACGACTTTGGCAGTTCTGACCCCGTATTATAACTTAAGGTTGATGTTTATGTTAACAGAAGTTATTTCAAATGAAATAAACTATCTGTGATGTACATATTCATCTAGATTAATGCCCTGCAACCCTTCTGTCGGTGTATGGCAATGGAATTAATGAAATTTTAAGTATGCTTTTCTTAAGAGAGGTTTTAGCATGCAGAATAATCTTAACTCGCTTTCTAGTGTTTTCATCCATTAATTTCAGAGAGGAATTCCACCATCGGTAATTAAAGGAATGGTTCAGGGTTTTTATTTGGCTTTTCGTTCTTATGCAAACATTTACACCATCCCAACAGAGAAAATTTTAGAATTTAAATATTCCATTCCAGTACGTGTTTCTTTGAATGGAAATTTAGTTTTCCTCACCTAGTTTTATTTAAGTTCAATCCATCATTCTTTTTCCGTATGACTCACTTCGCTCATCCAGTTTACGACGTATTCATAACTTTCTGAATAATCAAACTATTATTTATTTTTTCTTTCTCCAAGTCCTGAATCTTTGATATGCTTAATCTTTCCGTCTTTCTGAATAAATTTTTCCATTCTTCGTCTTCTATTCGTTGCCTTCAATCATGTATTCATTTTCTCATGATTTCTCGCGTGTATAATATTTTCTTCTAGTGTTTCTTGAGCAAAAAAACCTTTGACGAAATATTTGAATGAATACGATGCCTATTTCAGCAAAAATTTTTCTCAATCAACTAAACTGCGCGAATAAATATTGACTATTAATGCACTCATAATTGGTCTTACCAAAATATTGCAAATAATATTTGTTTCCTCGAATCTTTTACTATATTCATTTTACTGATTTACTGGTAAAAAGGTGTCTTTACTATTGAAAGGAGTTCAAAGATTTGACGGATAAGTTTTTAACTAACAAAATGTTCCGAATTTTATTTTTATCATATAAAGTATGTGCATCTTTTATATTAATTTTAAATATCGAATGTCTTAATACTGGTGAACCATGAACTGATTATTAATGCTCGCATTTGTTTCAGTGCAACTAGTTTGTGGTGCGTGATATCTTTTATTCCCTAAAAATACTGTAAAATTAAGATATAATTCGATTGTTAGATGGTAGGAACTAATGAGACTTAACTTTCATCGGGACAATGCCGTATATGAATCCTAACGGACTTACCCGCCATCTTCGTTACAGTAAAAACTCCTTTAGGGGCCACCTTCGCTCCTTGCCCTCCCCTTTGCAACGGGTGAAAGAATATCTCTTACTTTATTTATGAATAAAAATATATATCTTTGAGAACATTTTCTGATAAAACTAGATAGTATAGAATTTAAGGAAAAATGTCGATTTATTCCCTTCAAACTCCCATTTTCCTCATATGGAGAATATTATGTTTACACTGCATAAAATGGCAACATAACAACATATTGTACATTATATAATTAAATTTTCAAACGTTTAAGAAAAAATGTGATTAAAAATCACATTGATCATCATTCATAAGTAAAAATGTGATAAAAATCACACACCTGTAAGGCCCCGAGAGAGCCGTGATCGTATAGTGGTTAGTACTTTGCGTTGTGGCCGCAACAACCCAGGTTCGAATCCTGGTCACGGCAGTGTTGTAACACTGATGTGGCAGGGGTTTTTTTACTTTCCACGGGAGGTTTTTGGAGGGGTTTTCCTCCCGTCTTTGGGCGAATGCCGGGCAGATGTCACTATTATTTTATCCCCCTTGGCCATTGCCACCTGGTCCATCGACCAACTTTCACTGATTATTAAATAAATAAATAAATATTGTAGCATTTAAAGTATGTTTCCCTGCGCTCAGAAACTAATTTACGTCCTAGTAAGCCTTTGAAGATGCAGTGCTCATATTTTTAAACTCTTAATAAAACATCAAGCAATCTTCGGATGTTAAATTCCACCTTTCTTACAGTTTCACACCCTCAAGATTTGTTTGTTTGTAAATTCAAAAACTAACCTTTGTTTGAAGTTTAATTTTCATACACTAGTTTTTCTAATTTGCAATGGTGGACACCTTCTAGGCATACCAGAATCATTAAAATAACGTGGGAGACCATTAAACAATGATTAATTAATCATTCTTCTTTAATTATTAATTAATCATTTTTATCTCCCGTTTCATCCATCAGCCATGGAAAGTGTGAGATTGATAGAAGCTCTTGGCTCAAATGAAAATGATTTAGCAATATTAGAAAACATCGACTCCAATGAAGAACGCGGTACAGCAACAAAGTAGGGAATGAAAAAACAACTTCCTTATTTAGAAGAAATTCTAAGCTGAAAAAGAACAATTTGTGTCGTCAGACGAGTTATTTTTTAGATTTTATGTAGCCATAGGAATGGGAATAACAACCACGTTTTACGTAACTCATTATTAAAAAAAACATTTTGTATTACTATGTATAAAGAAATACAATTTTTATTAATCATTTCTCTTCTAAGTTAGTGTTTTGTATTGTACTTAGTCATTTTTAAACAAAATTTAATATATTTAATTGTTTACCTCAACTTCTTTGAGTTCGTCGCATGTGATTCTCGTCGGTTTCCATCTACAGCGTACTTCGGCGTATAACTGCATTTTGTTATGCGTTTTCTTTGGTCGTATAAATACAAAAATATTGGTGAAGCCTTCACCAAGAAACAATTTCTGTGACACCACGCCCTGAAAAGAATACCTCCACTTCTAATATAGCATGCAGATGTGGCTCAGGGATTAATGGAATGAAAAATGTGGCTTAGCAGTCCCCTCATTATTCTTTAGCCTCGCATATCAGCATATCACACCCACTTCATGAATTCCGTTTCTTTTCAGACGTAGCGTTCGCCAAATGGACATGTAATACAACGGAGGAGTGCGAATGGATTCGATAGGGAAGCTCCACTTGTCAGCTGGAGAAGGAGATATTAATTAGGTGACGGAGGAAGTCCTATGTATGTACGATGCCAGTGGGTGCCTAATGGATGCATTAGCACCCCTTAATAGGCTTCACTCACTCATGGAGGAAGAGAAAGCGATGAAGAGACAACATGGCTGAAGGATTAGACTGTGAGTAAATTTTTTAGCCCCTAATTATTTATATTGCTCTCCTTTTTCAGCGATAAGAATTTATTTCATTGAAAGATGTGGACTAAACTCGATTCCATCATTTTTATTTCTAATATATAACGATAGAGTTTTTTGCATTTTAAGGAAATCCGTAGGGAAAAAATGAGGAAAGGAAATGGGAATTTCATTTTCACCTTAGCCATATTGTTAAAAAAGCGTTATTCCTTTTGTTTCATGCTAAATTTTGCTCATACTGTATCGGAAATTATTATCAAAGTTTAAAAACCGTTAATATATTTGTTAAAATATTTTAAAAGCAGTATAGCAAAGTTTCATATATAAGGATAGGTCTTTTGTTTTCTTTTTGACGCTAATGAATCTTTACTATTGCATCATTTAGCGATCTCAGAATCTATGAAAGTGACGTTGACTACCAGAAGCATGATGATAATGTGTGTATGGTGGTAACATACTTTTAAGCAATTTAAATATATATATTTTTAATCAATCTGAAAATGGGACAAAAAATTATTTTACAACGATAACAGTAATGAAAAGTCATAATTAGACTGTCAAATCTAAAAGTGAAACCTTTCGTAGACGTTCATCACACATGGTTGAATTTTCCTGCAATGTTTTTGTCGAATGAATTTCACAGTTAGCTTTAATTTTCTCTTCTTTGGCTTCTTGAGAGCCTGTAGCAATCTATTCCTGCAAAATTCAATCGCCATAAAATTCAAGGGATTCTCTTTGAACCGATGATTTCGTAAAATGTACCAATGATATTTCGAGTTTGTCGATACACTCTGTTGATTTGATTTGTCTGGGAATTTAGCTGAGGGATACTGATAGATCACTAGTTGCAGTGCATGCATTTTAGTCAGCCTATTATAGATTCTGTTAGTGCCTCTTCCATCGCTTTCAAAGATTTTACGATATTTATGAGTCTGTTACTGTGCTGAGGTCAATGTCTGAATTATTACCAAATGCTAAAAGAAGTCTCGGAATGGTCTTCCGGTACCAGTTGATAAGTGCGCAGTGACTCGATCGATCATGAATTTTAATTGATTTCGACTATTATTTTGCGTCATTCGGTATCTATCGTTATTTCGAAATGAAACGTAGATTTAGAGGAAATATAACTAATATGTCTGTGAAAAATTCGTTGGTTGGGGTCTATATCGGTAAATTTGACATCCATCGTCGAAATGCGAAAAAATCGTAAAATTTAGAGTAATGTTATTAAGTTAGTGGTTATTATTAGTTGGGGACCTCAATCATTAATGATTTAGTACTCAAGGTCGCTGAAAACAAATGTTTATCGCTGAAAATGCTTAAATCTTAAGAAACTCACTGTCTTCATTTACAATGCCATTGTTTTGAAAGAGAACTTTTGGTATGAAACAGATCTATCAGGCATTTATTTTTTGTGCGTTAAAAGATTAAAGTAAAAACTTTTTCATGCTATAATTTGAAATAACCGTACAAAATTAACTGATCAATGAGTACGTCAAAATATTTTGACAATTATGGAATTCTTTCCTTTCCTACGCTACAACAAAATGTACTCGTATATTATCCTTATGTAATAGAACTAACTAATTTCCGTTTTTTTTAATAATTATCTTGAAGAAATTAATATCTCAGATTCAAACATTTCGTAAACATTAATGTATTGGGCTGGTGGATATTACTCTAATTTATGATTAAGATTAATTTCCCATCGAAAAAAATTCCCTATTAACATTTTGGAAGTAAATTAATCACAGCTGAGCTACATGATAATGGAACTACGACAGGAAGATTATTTATAATTTCAAACGTCGATTTCAGACTCAAAATGTTACCCCGCGACATTGGAATTAATCTCATTCTTCACTTGACGCTTGACAATGCCTCAAAATTCCGTTCAAAGACGACCCTCATACATCACTAAATTCAACCTAGTTTCAGTTTCTGTGTGTTATAAAAGCTTCAAATCAATTAGTATGAACAGAAAAAGAAATTTTTCTTTCAAAAAATTCTTTCACGTATGACGACTTGTATATTTTTGAACATCAAGAAAATGAAGAGGCTATAGAAATTCAGTAGCTTTACAAGTCTCATCTTCCGATATCCCGAAATGAAAGAAAATCACGTTTCCACACACGAAAACTTTGTAGGACGAAGGACAAGCAATAGAGAACGAATGGGATTTCTGAAACTTTTCTCATTCCCTATCATCCTCACTTCAACAGAATGCTAAAAGGAAGATTGATTTCCCTCGAGAAAAACTAGTTTCAAAAGAATCTTTCCGTTTGAATGTTACGGAGGAGATATCGTCGACTGCCAAGGATTCTCTATGCTGTTTGCATGTGATATCGTTCTTGTAACATCGTCTGAATTCGTATTCTAGCCTTAGAGCTACAGCTTTTATAAGTTCTTGTCGACTAACTTTATCCGACACGTCCCACGTACGGGAAGATTAGCAGCCAAGCAAAGCCTTGAAGAATTTTTATATAATTCTAACAGCTTACGCAAATACAAATTAATATACTGTTCGCAATGGGAGTGGATTAGATGCATAGGGAATTAAATCACTAAGAGATGGACCTCGTGTTAAAATTGTAGATTAGCTTTAAATATTACAGGAGTCGATTGATAGCATGTACCTGAAATGCGACGTCATTCCATGGCTCGGCGTTGTCATTGGATTGGACGGTATGACGGGCGACTCATAGGCTGGTTTTAATACGGAATAATCAGCTGTTACCTTTAGTATTTGATCCAGTAAATTTTATGTCTATATGATCAGATTGGCAGCCTTTAGTATGTGTTATATTCGAAAACGCATTTCCATTTCTAACCCGTTGGAGATTAATTAATATAATACTTTATTAATTAGTTAATACAATAGTTTAATGTAATAGTTAATTTAGGTTTATGGAAAAAATATTCCATATTAAAAATCTTACATTCAACAATTTTGTTTTCGATATTTATCATTATTCATTTACCTTTCCCAATTACCGAATCAACAAAGGGTTGGAAAAGTAAATATTTTTAAATTCATATGGAATGAAGAAGTTGCGCCGTTTTGATCTTTCTCCCTCAAAGCTGGATGAAGGCCCGGTTGAAGTGGTATTTTATAACAATGAAAATTAAGTTTAAGAACTCCGAGAAGGAAATATATATAAAAATAAATCGGAAACTGGTGGCACTGAAAAATTTTGAAGGATAGAAATGGTAGGCCGAGAAATGAAAGATGTGAAAAAGATGAAGGGAAGTTGAGTCGGGAGAAAGATTTTTTGAATGGGGAGGCACGAGGAGGACGAGTAGTCAGAAGGGTTGGAAAAAAGGGGGAGAATGTCTGACTGCTCTCTTGCATAGCAATGGCGCCTCACAAAGACAACGCTGTCTCCATGATTACGAGCTTTTGATGTGTGTGTGACATGAGCCGCCGCCTTTGGACCATTCTTCTTTACTCATTTCAACCCTTCCCTTTTAGTACCTAGCTCATATCCTTTCCTCTTTGCCACCTCTCTCTCTCTCTCTCTTCATTCCCTCATACTTACGGCATTACGTATGTCGCTTCTTCTCTCTTCATCCGTTTTAATTCATATTTCAATCCCGTCCGTGGCTACCCGTAGTGTGGAGACCTCTGCATCTTCCTCGGTAAACTTGTACATGCGTAATTCTGGGGTATCAACATCTTTTGTTGGAGTTTCACACATTTTAAGCGGTAACGGCACTAAGGTAAACTCGTTAGAAATCAAAATATTTAATCAGTAAATTGATTCCTTGGTAATTTTTATTACTGTTAGAAGTTTAAGTTAAGTGAACAGATAGTTCTAACGATGATTAAAGTATAGATTTTGCGGAGTTTCAGGAGAGAATTGCCACATTCGTGTATTTGAAGAGTAATCGGGCTTACTTCGATTTTTCCGATAAAATCTGTTTCTTTTAACATTGGAATTCAAATTTTAACTGTTTGATAAACGTTATTAATCGAAAAGATGGCTAGAGAAACATTTCTATAAAAATAAATTTCTGATTTACGGTTTATTAATTAGTAGTGGCAGTTATTTTAAAAGTGCTTCGGCAGCTAAGGTAATTTTGCACATTAGCCCCCACCGGGAATCGAACCTATCCCGTCCCCTTGTGTTCTGCTACCAGTTTCCCTTCCCTCACCTTCAAACTATTACTCATTTTAGATTAATTGTGTATCACGGGGTTCATGACGACGCAAATTTATAGTTAACTAAACAACGACAAGAAAAGAAGCATCGCTTTGTTTGTACCGACCGGTACGAGACCTCTAAAATGGGAATCCAGTTTTTAAATAATGCTCATTATGCTATCTCTTATTTGAATGTCCTTTTTAAAGAGAACTTTCTCTACCTTAGTTATATTATTCGACAAAAAATTTACTTCCTTTGGGATTTGCTTTCCAATTCTCTTTGCATACCTCCTCTCGAGTGTCTTCACATTTAAAGCCCATCTTTAGCATCCTCTCCTCGTTTCTTGTTCCTCCCTCTTTCGACCATTACTCCGTCTTCTGCATGCGTCCTCCTTGTCACTAAGCTGACGGTTTCCTTTCTTTGATTCCCTCCAAGGACGCTATAAGGTATTTTGAATATATAATAGAGGCAGGGGTAAAAATGAAAGGCCTTCCTGTGTTATTTTTCGTACATATTTTCTGAAGCGAGAGACAAAGAGATTTTGACATATCCAGGGACAGCAAATTCCTAGTACTGAATGATATTCTCCTTGACGAAGGATAAATAAGTCTCCTTTCCACTCCCTGAGAGGGTATATAAGAATTCAATAATCTCTCTCGCTTTAACATTTTAAACGTCGAACTAAATTTAATGTGAAATAATATGTGTTATTGAAATGTTGAAAATATGGTAAGTCGCAATTTGCTGCGACGATAAAATTTGTTCAATTTGACTCATTCACTATTATTTGGAAAAGGAAATATTGACTTAATGGGAATGACGCTTAATTCGTTATAAATTACTTTATTTCTGCGTATAATTAAACAAAAATTCCAATATGTTACATTTCCGCTAATTTTCTTCATTGAAAGATTCAGTAGCTATGTCATCTCAATGAGAATTTCGTTTTCATGGCTTATCTTGTGTATTAAACTTATTACTTTCATCAAACATGGAGTATGTAACAGTAAAGTAGAATTCGTACCACTTTTGAGCATATAATGAGAATTTTAATTTTGGATTTAATATACGAATATGTACCTGGAATTCGCAGATTATAGATTACAATAATATTTTTCCTAACTGTCTCTGAAGTGAATGGACAAATATGATATTATCTGCAGGGATTTGTGCAATTTGGATGAGACTCGTTTGAAATCCTTTGGGTTACATTTATATACGTTAAGGTTGGAACAACTTTTAAAAATTTACTTGTAGGTATTTTTCAGACTGACTTTAGAGATAACGCACCATTTGAGTTAGGCTTTATATTTGGTGATTTATCACAGAAAACATCGAATCTTCTTTTAACATCAAGATTAACTGCAGAGAAATTGAAATAAGCTCTATGATCTCTGAAAAATGGTCGTCAACCCTACTTGGTGAAGAAGTCGCTGGAAAAGACTCCTTCAAGGTAACCCTCTCCTGTTACCTTGAGACGAAGGGACCCTCTTGGGCTCCCAAAACACGTACGACCATTTCGGCGGTTGAAGTGATGATGCAGCGGCCTTCCGCTGCATCCATGTGCGTAGTTTTGAGCACCGCCCTCAGGTGTATGACCGGAAGAAACCTCGAAGAGTGTCGTTGGCGTCGTCAGCGTTAACTTCCACAGTGCAACAGGTTTAGCACTGCTGCAAATTACTGCGCCCACTAAAGAACGATTTACCTCCCGTAGCTTGCTTCCTACTATTTTGCGGGAAAGTGCAAAGCCGTGTAAAATCTCAGTGTGGCATGTTCCCGGCAAGAACCAGAATGAATTTACCGCATTGCAAAGTGAAAGCGACGTAAGGATACGTTTCTTAACGCCTTAGGATTAATAAATCCCCTTTTATGACGAGAGATCGCTTAGAACGTCGAATGCATTTGATTTCCTTATTTTAAACGGAGGGCTCCCGGATAGCCAAGTGGGCAACGCATTCGACCTCGGCGAAAGAGATCTTGGGTTCGATTCCTGTAGAGGGCTCACGTTTGAAATGACCTTAGCAGTCGAAGCACTTTTAACAATGCTACTACTCTTAATAGATATTTTTCTAGTTGATTTCAATTTCATCTGAGGCACACCACCGACTTTCCACCGTATAATGACAAAATACATTCACTTCGGGAAATGGAGTAAAGAGACTTTCGCTTAATTCTGCTGAATCATTAATGCTTTCTTTCTCTCTTATCAACTTTTAATATTCTGCAGAATCTAGCATTTCTTCTCTTTCATCTAATCACCTCTTTACTCACCTATCTTACAATTCCATTTAATTTTTAAAGAATGCTTCGGATTATTTCACATTAATTAATAAAATACCCTCTCCTCACTGTTAATAAAATGTTAATGAAATCCTTAACAATTGTCAAAAGGCGTAATGTGACATTTGGGTAAATAAACCACGGAGAACATCATTACAATGAAAAATAGCTATAAATGAATTTCTATTTGGGCTCCTGGATAGCCAACTAGGCTGCGTCTTCGCCTTTATTTGAAGAGATCCCGGGTTCGATTCCCGGTGGGAGCCCACAAATGCGAAATGACTTCAGTCGTTGAATCAATTTTAACAATAATGCAACTACTTTACCGAATTTCTCTAATTATTATTACACTTATTCCCTACCCATGTACAAATCTTTTTGCTTCTTCACGGATTGTTGTTATTTTCGGGATTCGTGCAACGAAATCATTGATATCCCTCGAACATAAGATAATTACTACTACTAGAATACTAGTAGTAGTAATACCTTAACTAGTACACTTGGCAGTTTGAAATTTTCTATATTTATAATGATTGAGTGTAAAAAGGTAAAACCTAATTTCTAAAAATGTTTCCTCGCGCAAAATTGGGTCCGTAATCCGTTATTTGTGTACAGTTCTTTTCCGCACGGCTGGGTCGACCACCCGGAAAACTATCTCAAAACTCATTTTCGACGTAATGCAAGCACGCAAACCCGTAAAAGTTTCCCCACATTACTGCTAATAACGTCCGAGCCATCAGCTATAAAAAAATCGGCCCATTCTTCACCAAGCGAAACCTCTAAATCGCTTAGCTGTAAAGCTCTCTGCACTGTCCAGCCTCTCCTTTGCTCTGTATTCTTGACACCAAAACAACAGCGTAGGGAGCTGTTTGCGGTCTCGACAGGGGCGTCTTGTTTATGGGTGAGAAGCGTAGTTCTACCGGGAGGGGATGAGGAAGAAGTGGTTTGGGAGGAAAGAGATTCTGATGGTGAGGAGTGGGGGATAAGGTGAGAGTTTATGGAAAGGAGAGGGAGAGGGGCAGGTAGGATGGTCCTGACCAAAGGACTGGTGTGGACAGCTAGATCCGGTGCTCATCTTCTCCCGTTGTCCTAAGAAAGGCCAGACATCGGATACGTCGGCTTCATCGGAGGATGGACCAACACTTGATGAAAGAAGAGGAAGCGTTTCCAGGAAGCGGACTTTTTTTAACGGGAGATAGTGACGTCATGGAGGATTGGGATCCTCTGCTTTACCCTGCCTCTGGATATTTATGGATTTGGGTGATCGATCGAGTGTCCAAGAGACTTCTGATTTATAGAGCGAATTTTGTTCCTCGAAAGAAATAGCTGGTTATAGACAAGGATGAGCGGCGGTACTAGAAGTAGTTATTTCTCCGACGAATTTTATCCATCACATTGCTTTCCGATTTATTTTAAATTTTAATAATGCTACTTCTTCGTATAGTCAAATCAGGTGTCGAATCCATGTAAACTCGACACCTGACTACTGTTTATATCGATTTAATTCTTTCTGAACTTTGTTAATTCCCTCATAAATACATTCTCCAGCGCATTTCGACGAGGTGATTTCTTTCCAATTTAACGGTTCTTATCCTTTGTTGTTATATGGGTTACATAACTACATATTTCGCTTCGCAGTATTCTCTTATTGCTTTGGAAAGTTATCTTCACTTTCATAAATCAGCGGAATGTGAATTCAACGAAGAATTTCACGTGAAAGTGAATCTTTGGAAAAATAAATGAAAAAGTAATACCCTCGAGTGAAATTAAATGCTGTCCTTCTAACACTTATTTTATAATGATAGTCGTTTCTGATGCCATTTATGGTAACATCTTGATTTCTTTCCCGAATCATATGCAACCCGCTTATCCGGAATGTTCACACCTTTGTCAAAGAATCCTTTTTATTGCAGTTCGGCTCCGTTACGCATAACACAATATGTTCTTAATTTTTAATTAAGCATTATTGATTTATGAAAAATTAATCCTAAAAGATGTATTTGGGCATTCGTCATCTGAGGCAAAGGGTTCCTGAATATTCACGAGTAATTAGGTAAAATATGAGGAGGCAGTATTGCTGCTTTCCATTCCAAGTCCATTGCTCCGTCTGTCAATACACATAAAAATCTTTTAATATTCTCATAACATTAATTTTAATTAAATCAGTTTCCGTGCTCAAAATACAATACTACAGGTGCATGTTTCTTAGGCGCTTTGCTTGATGTAGAAAATCCATTTGAGGTGACTCAATAATCATACTTTTAACTATCAACGATATTTTAAATTGCTGATGTTTTTTTATCAATTTTTATCACTTTTTATCACTTTTTATTGTATGACTGCATAAATGTGAAGACTCGTGTTTCTTTTGGCCATAAAACATTTCCAAAACGCCACTGCCCTATATCCACTAAAATAAAAATTCGCTAAGATTTTTATGAAGCCAGAGTTTGACTCGGAAATGAACATAACATGTCCAAGCTCTACTTTGTAGAACGGCGCTGTAAAAAAGAAGTTAAAACAATCACTTAGTAATTTATACAGAATATATTTTTCACTTTCTTAAAGCAACATTAAATTCTATTAATTCCTCTATATATAGCATATTTTAGCTATATAAAACACGGTTTTTGAATATATTTTTTTATTTACGACTAGTTTCGTCCACTGGTAGACATAATCAAGTCTGATTACTTAGTGTTACTACAAGAAATTACTGAGTATTTCTTCATACTTCTTTTGATTGACTCGCAAATTTGACCGAACAATAGCCAGAATGTAAGCCTCGGCTGGGTCTTTGTATGAAGTATATATAAGTATGCGTTGGATCCTGCAAACATACCTTGATGAATGATTTATTTTGCCTTTAAATACAGAGGGTAAATAACCTCACATATACTTTTGCCTCATTCTTGCTCTCGGCTGTGAAATGTTAAAGCTACTAAATATGAGTGTTGTTGAATTATGGCATTTATTTTGGTCACCTCTTATTAAAAGATATGAAATGTGTTATTCATGGGGTAATTTTTCTGCGCTAACGTGAATTTGTTTCGATTATAACAATCTGGTGCAATATGGTAATTCGACCAAGTCTTGAGTACTTCTGCGCAGTCTGGAATCCACACGAAGTAGGGTTGGTCTTAGATTTAGAGATGGTTCAACGTAGAGCAGCCCGTTTTGTCAGTAGATTTCAGGTTCGACAGTAGCATTACGGCCATGATAAAATCACTCGGGTGAAACTCATTGCAGGAGAGAAGATATGATAACCGACGAAAGCTTTCCGAAAAATTCGGTCTAGAAATTTAGGTGAAGCTAAGAATATTTTCATTCCGGTGAACAGCGAGCGTGATCTTTGACAGGCGACGATCAAGCGTTACAAGGAAATAATCGCTGAAACGGATAGTTACTTCTGGTCGTTCTTTCCGAATAGCATCAGAGAATATAATAGGGTAGATTAGGTAAGGTGTTTATACACCTCCAGCAATACGTCACTGGCTGCTTGCAGGGTAATAATCTGAATCTAAATCTAAATCTAAATCTAAGGAAAACATGGGCAAATTATGTCGCTCCTATCTACATATATATCTACATAAGTAGCCTGCAAACCGCCTTTTGGCGTGTTGCAAGTAGTGCATACCCCGTGGCTATACTTCCTTAATCGATTACTTTCGCGTATCGTTCGCGGACAAAATGAATTTTTGAAACGTTTAGTGGTAGCATCTATTTATTTGAATTTTCTCTCCCTATCTCCCTATCTTCGCATTCGCTCTCCTAAAGTTATTGATAGCTAAAGCTGGGATAATGAAATTATACCGGCCTTCAGGCTAAATACTCGACAAACACAATACTACGGTAATCAACTGTTTCTAAAATAAAATCTTAGTTGGCCGAATAACATTTAATTTTTAAGCACGAAAAATATAGTTTAACATCACGGGCCAATCGTATATAATTTAAGAAACACAATAAAGTGGTCAATAATTCATGCGCCAGAATCCTAACGCTGTATCTACCTACATCGCTTTGCTAGACGTCATAGATTTCATATTGACCATAAAATTTAGCAGAGGCTCTGGAAAAACATTTTTCTTTCGAATAAAGCATCACCGGTGAAGGATTACCTTGTTTTCTTTGTCCTCTTCCAACGGAAAGAAATACTACTCTCACTCTTCCGTTTGGACGGAAGGCCTCCTCTTTTACCTGCCTAATTGGATAATACGTCCGGTCTCCAAGGTCGCAAAAAGTAATCGATACTTCAAACCGTTCTCAAAGAGGTTTGTCGCATTATTCTTCCTTCTGTCCTCGTCCACAGAAAAGGACATCCACGCTCAATTACGGCGCAAGAAAGCAAAGATCCCTCAGCCCTCTCGACCGCAAAATCATAAGGGGACGAGTCTCGAGTGCATCAACGACCCGCCCTGTCTTTTTCATTCCAGAGATTTAGCCGCGCGATATTACCTCGTTCCGTAACATAAATACCCGCGCGGACTCGCTTGAGATACAGTTATTCGGTTGTTTGTTCCGCTGCAGTTGGCATTTGTGACTGTGTCCTTTTCCTCGTCGTTGCGCTCTCTATCTCGAGAGAGAAGAAAAGGCCACATTGAAAGTGAATCGGAAGATGTTTCCTTAAAAGAACCCGTTAGGTTAGAGACGTGAGCGTCTTCAAGGGTCGTTATTCTTGCGGTTATCGCTTTATCACAAAGCGAAATACGATATCGTTTATTTTTCTTTCCCGGACGTTTTGTGAAGTATTCCACAGCTTGATTATTTTTACGGTTGATATACTTGCAATGGAAGACGTTTCGTTTTCCCAGTGACGCGTATTTACGGAAGAGATGGAATGGCAGATCTTCCTGGTGGATTTTTTTCCTGAAGGATTACCTGCTTGCTTACAAATTTTCTCCCGACGAGAAGTTGCGTGAGGCAAACAAAACTTGTCATTTCTTCCCTTTCTCCTGATTTTGATGCCACGAGAAAAAAGTCAGCCATCGTGTCATTCCTCAATATAAATTTCTTCTAAGACATTTAATATTTCAAAGTGAAATGTTTAAAAAAAAACTGTATCAACTAAATAAGCGATGAATAACGCATGGACCACATGCTTGATTTTAGATGAAGAAATGAAAGCGAAAAAGCCTGCCGTAGCCGTTAATCGAACCCGCGTCTCCCATTTTCCGGGTGGTTGCTCTGACCTCTAAGCAACTACACCGAGTCCCATCTCAGCTTAAGGAATAATTCTGTCGTGGTATCTTAGAGGTTAGAGCAAACGCCAAGGAAGAGGGAGAGCCAAGTTCGATTCCCGACACGGCAGAATTTTTCTCTTTCATTTCCTCATCCATCCGCATTGATTTTTCAAGCTTATATATGTGTTAAAACATGATTGGATTTGTCTTCAAGAGACTTCTGTCAGTTTATGAATGAAATTTAAGCGTTTTGCTCTGTACTGCATACAGTTGTTTAAATATTTCCAAGAACGGTTCCTTTTTTAAAATTAAATTTATGTTCGTAGTAAGCAGTATGTTTTTCATTGACAAAGTTAACCCTGTCTTTTGCTATTCTATAAAGCCATATTAAATTTGGAAGTGTGTACATTTAGCATAAATATAGTTCTATTAGTAGGAGCACTTATTATATTAAAAGGACAGAAGGATTTGTTGGAATATTTCTACGTGGCGGCAATATTGATTAATTATGGTGAATTTCTATGCGTGCGATGCGCTGAAAGAAACAGTCAAGGAATTCAATGATTGCAAATGCTAATTAACTTACCTCATTGCGGATACTGAAAAGCCGACATGAAGTAAAAACTTACATCATGACACTAACATAGCATAATAATTTCAATTACTCGCATAATTATCGAAATGCATTGGCAAGAAGAAAATCCAGATCATAATCATGGTTGAGTTCGACAAAAAAATAACATAACTATCGCGAAATGTCTGAGAAAATGTAAAACATTCGGAATCATGACATATCGCGATCAAATCTATAGATAATTCAAATTTATCTCATCATTTATTTTGTCTCCTGTATTCTAAATGAGAAGGTTTTCCATTGGCAGAAGATCAGTTTATCCAAGGACGTTCATTACACGAGTGAAATAAATTTTGGTTTGAATATGATGTCGCCGCCATGAATTCGTTTGAAAAATCATTCGAGACTCTTTTATTTGCAAACGAGCTATTTGTTTACCTTCGCATGAATTTCAATCATAGTCTAGACGGCGATTCCTTGATCACCTTCCAACTCATTTTTGTATTCGTCGTCACTTTCTGTCGGTGTGCACAATGTATCTGCTTCTCAAATTGAGCAGTTCTAAATCTTTTTCCATTATATTTGAAAAATCGTTTAAATTTTTTGCTGTACATAATACATTATTTTTAAAATACGTATTTGAGCAATTTTATCTCTTACAAATAGTTTTATTTATGAGGAAAACGTATTGGTTTAGTTGAGTTTTACATGATACGAATTTATATATTGCTGTCTCCAATTATAGCTATGGCAAACACAGGAAAGTCATGTTTCCTACACCATTAAAATGTGTTACACTTAATTCTTTAGGCAGTTTATTATCACGTCAACCCATTATAAACTGACATAGGTAAGAATAGGGTGTAGACGAAGATTCATAGAGGTAGCAATAAAAGTACAAAATGGCCCCCCAGGCTGAGGGAAATTTCATTCGGGAAAAACAGTTTGATTTTGTTTTCGAATTCCGATATGTGGTTTGTCCTCAAGTTTAAACTCACCCAAAGTTCCTAACGTCCGTAGCTGCGCGACTCAAATAAATTTTCAATCTTCTGACGCTTTATTTTTCTTCCCGAAGGATTTGGCAGGGTTCACGAAGACAGCTTTGTCATCTCTGGTTTCGTTCTGGGAGGAAAGATTTTATAGCCTCTGGGTGGCGGGAAGTGCGTGTCAGGTCATTTACAAGGGTACCTCTCACCTAAACAAAATGATCTTCTTCACCCCCAGTTGTTAGCTCCTTGATATGCATTCTCGGAAAAACCATTGCGAAGACTGTGACGGGTGTTTGGAAAACTAGGGAGGTATGGGGTCCTTTCTTTTGTTATTAAATTGGATTATAAGGTTTCCAGGCGCTTTTCTTTTATCATTGAGTTTAAAAGTCATGAAAATTCCAATTTTTAATTGGAAAGTTTACTCCAAACTATCCAGTCTTATACTTTTTTTTATGTATATGTTGAATTTCAGTTGTGTTATCTTCCATTGAATTTACTTAATTTACAATTGTCCAATTATTCCACGCACTAAATAAAATGATATCTTTCTTACAATATTACCAATCTTTATTGGTTTAAAAATTCCTTATTTCCTGCTCTAAAACATAGGTTTTACAGAAATTCAAAATTTTATATCGCACCTATTTTAACGGATGCCTACAAAATTCCCCAGAAAAAATGTGATACTAATTAGGAACTATAATTTAAAAAAACATTCACCGAATTCAGTTGAATTTTTATTGAATTTATGACTATATTTTGCAAATATATTTTCAAACTCCTTTTATCGTATATAATACCAGTTCTATCGCTGACGTAATCCTCGTTTGTAATGTAAGCATTTATTTATCTCATTGGGTTTTTTGTGACCTTCACTCCCATTGTAAGTTTCCTCTTGCATCTTGCATAGATATCTAAACAATGTTGTTTTCGTCTTTCTAATTATCTTCCAATATTCAGTTAAGGAACTTGAATATATAATTCAAGATAACGTGCCGGAGCATTCGAATCTGCAAACATCTCAGGTTTAATCGTCAACCTTCTTTCCCTCTTTTACAATGTGCAGCATTCCATACTAAATAGGATACAATAGTTGTGGCTAATAGGCAAATTGTCTCAAATGGCTATAGTAAGGCGCCAGCATTCGCACGAAATTTAATATTGAATTAGAAAATGATGGTGCTGAATAGTAGTTATTTCCAGCTTCGGAGAAAAGTTATTAGAGGATTAGTGTAAGGAATTCTAAACATTGCACGTTGAGAATTCTCTGAGAAAAGGATATTAGAAGTTGGGTTGTGTTTGCTAAATAAATTCGAAGAAAAAGCGTTTACGGAAGACGCAATAGATACTATATGACCTTCTTGCTACTTTGGTCGATACAAGAATAAGTGCAAAGTAATAGACACACGTGGAGCTAAATTGTTGAATATTTTTCATCCATCACCGATTTTACATCGGTTATACATAGTAGCATCGTTTTTTATTGAGAAAATGGAAATTTCTATGGTCATGATATTGCCTTCATTTTTTCCCTTGTGCTATTATAAACGCGTCAGATCTATCGTTACTTAATGCAAAAATTATGGAAATTACGTACCACTTCCAATTTACAAGTAGATTTAACTTCAGATCGAAATCATTTATCAGCGATTATCAGTAAATATCAATTTATTGCAGGTAAATAATGACATCTAAGCAACAGGCAAAGTCTTTCGACCATGAGGATACTCTATTTGGTATAGAATTGTCAGCTCAAACTGTCTCTGAAAAGAGGAAACTTTCAGAAATGTTCTTTTCTTTTGTTAGTTTTTCTAATTATTAGATTCTAACTCGGCCACGCCCGATTTTCTATAACCAACGTTCTAAGTCGCTGTTGAAATGCTCAATTCCTATAACCATGGAATTTAAAAGATATAGTTATAAGGAATAGATTACTTCAAATGAAAGCTGATTGAGTAATGGTTTATAAGGAGTGTAAAGATATTTTCTTAATTAGTTCTTGCGCATTGAAATCATTTTCCTAAAATTATTGAATGAGAAAATGTGTCTATGGATAGCCATTTTCAGTTGATTTTTGAGATGAAAATCAGAAGATAATTTATGTAGAATTCCTACCAATAATAACCGTCATTGGGTTTTCTCAGTAAGTTTTAACATGAGGCTATCGATTTAACGAAGCTTTTCTTATACATTTTCCGTTGAAGAGGGCTTGCCTTGAGAATCACTCAAAATGCGAGATGTATTTAAGAAATAACTCGTTTATGTGAGATATCCTCACCATATTCCTTGAAACTTTCAGGGCCATCTTTTGTAGAATAGAATAAAAGGCATTCGCCTTAAGTTTTGGGAACATATCCGCTCAACTCGGAAGACAAAGGGAGTCGTTGGCGTAGTTATGTTCCTACCACCCGCTCTAGGTGAATCTATCGCTGCTGCAGACCTTCAGATACTGAATCGGAAAACGCTCCTCGGATGGTTTAGGAGGAAAGTTTTCGAGGAACATCTTCAGAGACTACTCTTCTAGGAATTCCAACGAGTCGTTCGAATGTACACAATCGGTTCCCATTTTGTCTCCCTGTAGCAGCCTTATATCGCTAAGGAAACCAAACACCCTCGTCCCTTGTTAACATTCACCGTGAATCCATAATAACGTTCCTGGATCCTACGGAAGTGCTGCGCAGTTTAGCGCTCTATCACGAACCATGGAGCTGGAAACGGGCGGAAATTGGAACCTTGGCCCATAGTGATCCACCTGTACGTTATCCGCCCCCTTCTGTTCCATATTCGTACGCCAATGCTTACGCACGGACGCGGTAACCAAAAATAAAAGTTAGGAAGCACACGAGTTTCGAATCCGTAATTAATTATGGAACAGTGAGTACGTACGCTGGTTTGCATTGGAAGTATCTTAAAGTCTTAGCATTTTCAGAAATTTAAACTGCTGTTGAAACATTTAAAGGTTTGTTTCTTGAGCTCGCAAAACACCTAGCATGTATTGGTATTTTCTGCAAACAACTGTTTTGTCCATTATTTTACGACTTCATTTCAAAAGTTTGTAAAAAATATTATCGTATCGACTTATCGTACTATGTGAAGATATAGTTCTCCATAATTGCTCATAGTTTGAAGCAGTGGTCTTCAACGGGGCGTTTTGTAAATCACGGGAGGCGCAGGCATGTAAGAAAGTAATAAGGTCCCTATTACGCAAGGAAGAAAGGCAACTTTGCACTTGATGGCGCGCACCTAGGAAAAATCCGAAGGAAAAGCGGATATGAATATTCTCTGACTGGACCAGGACTCGAACCTGCAATAGAAGATGTCTGAACCAATTAATTAACCATTAAAGCATCTGCCATCGGAAGGGGACGCTGGTAAAGCTTATGTTATGCTAACATAGAACAAGGGGGAAAGTGCATACAAATGGTTGAATATCCCTGATCTAAAGGGTAAGAGATTGCTTCTTGTTGAGAATAAATCAAATTTCAGATCGTTTCAGCTCAAAGACTTCCGAAGGAAAGCATTGCCTCTGGCAGAAAATTATTGCATGTAGGTTTTCCTATTTTCCGTACCAATCATAATTTGAAAAAGTTTTGAAGAAGTTGTGAATAATTCTTGCATGATGAGATTATTAAATAGTAGGTTTCACATTATAAAAAGTTTTGATGAATACAATATTTGCAAGAAATTACCGTCATACTAGAGAAATAATAACATCTGCATGAATGTGACAAACGCGAGACGTTCCTTTGACAGACTCGCGGTAGTCGAAGTTGTAAAACATGGAAGGATTCGGTGAATTACATCGATATCTCCACTTTAGATTATGTTTTTCTATTTATATAACAAGTATAAGATATATCGCTCCGAACATGAAGATTTATGCGAAGAACGGGGAATGAATAAACCCGAATTATCATATTAAACAGCCCTGCGTGGGTCATTCTTCTTACCACCGTGTAAATGGTGAGTTGGAAGGTACGATGCAGAATTAGATAGTAAAGGAAGAATTGCATTGGTGGAGTCTCGCATCCGCTGATGATCTCGTCCTGTTCCGTCGTGTATTATTATGCACTCCGCGGGGGAGGTTGCAGCGGTCGCCCTGCAGCATATTGCTGTGGGATTACCAATTGTAAGGATAGAGATTTCAATCTGGTGTCCACGGTTTAGGAGCCGCGCAAGAGGGTAAGATTTATGGCTCTAACCGAGGTAGTTGCAGCTTTGCATCCTCTGTGAAGTTTTCCTTGTTCCAAGATGCCGATTCAGCTTAATGGTACACCACATACTCTCTTTGACGCTCAACTGCTGATTTACCTCTTACGCAGCTCTTGCTTGATCAAAAATTTCTCACGCTTGAAATTAAATCATTTGCGGAAGGCGTAACTGTGTGGAAATCCATAACAGGAAAACGTAGAATTAAAATTCATATTTCCGCAGGATCTATGAAAACGATCAGCTTCGCCACAGATCGGCCATCATCAGTTGAGGAAGTTGCATACAAAAAGACAGAGAAAATAATGGGGAATTTTGGTTAACTGTAAGGAACAAATGCATTTACCTCAACGATTCCTCCTACATTTGTTTCTTAGATCCAACCAAGATGACCTCTTTTCTTTCCCTATGCAAGTCTTTTTGTATGTGTCTTCCTAACCTCTTTTGTCTGTAACTTCCTCACCCCTGATAGCGGATCTGCGCCGAAACCGATCGTTTTTTATGTCCTGTGGAAATATTTTAAGTGTGAATTTTATTTCTACCATTTCTTTCTCACGCTTTCAATTTTGATTGCGATTAAGCTGCTATTATATAACTCGTAAATGAGTAACTCAAAATCCGAAGCCATTGCTAGAAAAAACGTTTCATTGACTTATTCAAATAGGGCAGTTATCGTTGACTTACAAATATCAGGGCTCGTATTACTAGGTTTAAAGAAAATCTCAAGCTCGTATAATCTTAAGCGTGTCTTTTTAATCACTCTGGCAAAGAAGACAGGTTTTCGAACGTTAACGATTTTCTTGTAAAATCTCTTTAGAAACGCAAAATTTTTAATTTACTACTTATTCTGCCTTTAAGATCTTTACATATAGGATTTTAGTATAACCTCTATTTCATGGCTTCCCAACAACTGCGACGTGGTTGTGGATTGCAGTAAATTTTATCAATTTGTATTTGGACTGAAACCAGCAAGCTGTTTTATCGAGCCGCGAATTTAGAGCTTCGACGGAACAGTGGCAGAGGAGATGAGGATGGGAAGAGCTTCCCAACCTAACTTCTGTATATCACGGTTGATGGCAGTTTGAAAACTTTCATTTAAAATGCGATATAAAATTCATAGCTTTTGCTTTAATATAAATTCATTTTTGTGTAAAAAAACATTCGAACCATTCAAATTAAAGATTATACGTCATTTTTTGAGTAAGAGTATTCTCAATTTCTCACTTAGATTTCGGCTGCTGCAGCTTTTTACGCGTAACTAAACATTTTCTCCGCTTTTCGGCTTTGTTAAAGAGAAAGGTTTCGATCTATTTTAAATTTTTTCACGAAATAGCTAAAAGGTAGCTAACAGAACTTAAATTTCTCACATCTTAATCATGAGATATTTTTGTGGATATTTGAATACCTCCTCCGCCTTTTACACTTTCCCAACACTTAGTAGCTGCCATGCCCCACGAAATGTCCTTAAGAGAAATTTCCCAAGCTTTGCGAAAAGAAAATACCCGTTTCTTGCCATTTCGGAAAGGTGATCGATTGCTCAAACCAATTAGGTACAGATCGACGTTGCGTGTGCAGCTGTACATCTGCCCTCGACGGGATGGCGTGATTTCCCTAACGACATTATTACCCGCTGAGAAAAATCCTGAATGGTCGTTCCCTGAATATGCAACTTGGCATTCTTGCCTGCAGAATGCCGATTACTGTCAGCGGGAATTGATTTATATCATAACAAGCTTTCTAGATAAACCAAGAATAATTAATTGGATTGTAATCAACGTATTCCTATCGCAAAAAGGACACATTCGTAAAATTACATCGCTGTAGATAAGGGAATCAAGTATAGGACGACCACGGACTCCCTCGTATTTTCCTATACCCTCTAGTTACCACTTTCTAGATCCACCGGTCTTATAAAATTTGCACGCATACTCGTCTCAAGTCTTAATTTTTGCAGATTTTTTTATTTGCGGAAACCACTTTTATAAAAATTGCTCCTCATTCTTTCCAGATTCCTTCTGGTTGGTCTTGTATTTGTAGAGAAGAGTTTGATTTTTGTCTATGAGCCAGAAACCCTCCCCACTGTATTTTCTTTGCCACGGTAGTAACTTCGCTACTCTAAAAAGATGGAGAATAGTTAATAAAAAGGAATTTATCCTCATAATTTCCTTTTACATGCTGATTGGAATAGTTCTATCAATAGATGTCATATCTAATAATGTCCTTCATTGATGTACATTTAATTCGAAATTAAATATAGTTGAGATTTTCTTAAAAACCGCTAAACAAAGTAACCTCCCTTTCTCATAGTGTTTCACCCAGTTTTATTAATTCCAGTTCGGTCATCATATTTATATTCATAAACTAGGTTTTATTAATTTTCCCAATGCTCTCTGTTCACCGATGAATTTATCACTCTCAGGTGATGAATTTCATATGGAATGTGTGCTATTCTGATTTAATTTTTTCTTTACGCCTGTGTCTTTCTCTATCTTCCCCTTTTTTTCTCATTGTGCGTTTGATGAAATCCGCAGTGGGAGTGAGGATTAGAAATTAAAACTTCTTTTGGATTGGAATTCATCGTCGGACGTGTCACGAAATATTTAACCTGTAACAGGCTCGCTATTATTTTTATGCAACGCTGCAGCACTTTTTTTCTTGGTTATGGAGTAGAATGCGCAGCGTTGTTTCTCCAAACGTCAGTCACGACAGGTCGATTGGATAGAGAATTCCTCTTCGTATCCATCATAAGATGCAGATATGCATTGAAAGAGCTGAGGTTGGATGACTTTTCGCCTTTTAGGTGAAGAGAATGCTGCCTCGATAAGCCAATCGGGATGGATGTAAATTTTACTGACTTATTGTAAGGTGGCACCTATTTTAGGTGTATAAGATTCGATTGTCGTAATACAAATAACAATGCGCTTGTTTTGAATGCTTCAAGTAAGTCGTAGAATAAAGGAGGAGGTGTTAGTAAGCAAAAGTCTTGTTTGAAAAAGGAATATTTTTCCGTACTGTTATAAAGCAAAAATATATGAAAAATGATGATTGAATTCTATATGGCTACCTTTATAACTGATAAAAATAGTAACATTGCTTTGGGATCATCAATCATTCTTAATTTTCTCCATATTCTAAGTGAACAGAAGTATAAATATAAGTAGGGATAATTTAAGCAGTGACATGACGGAGGAAAATTAGTCAAACCTTAGTAGACTGAATTCCCATCTTTATCGTATTGAAATGAAAGAATGGCGCTTTGAAAATGTACTCCGATAGATGCGAGGAAAATTAGATAGTAAGTATATCTTCGTCGTCATTGCGATGGCACAGCTGTCATTTTAGCATTCTTCCATTACTGGTTCTATGCTTACACCCACCATTCCCAAATGTCAATGCATTTTTCACGTAAATCATGCTATGACGCCGCGACTTTCGCATCACTTGTGTTTACAATAACATAACACACAAGCATCACTTGTTACTGTTGCTAAGAAGGATCGAGCTGACATAGGCTATCGTTAAGCTTTCGCTCACCAGTGGTGCTATTTCCTGATCCTTGACGAGAGAATGTGCAACCATTTTTCTCTTCGGTTCCCATTTCATGACTCTCCGCCAACGGCAAAGGTTATGACCTCTCTGGCTTTCTCTGTGCGCCCAACCCCATACCTCTGTCACTCCCACCTCTCTCTGACATTTTCTTTTCTCATGCACTTCAATAGTTACCACTTCCGTCTCTGAAATCTCTCCGCTCGAGCAATTGCTGGCGCATGTTTGACTTCGAGTTTCACACCAGGGCTTGCGTTGTTTTCTCGGACTCAAGTAAACATTCCCTTCAGAAGTATGTATCTTTGTTCCTTAAAATGACAATTTATTTTACTCAAAAGGGATCGAGAAATCGGAAAGATAGAACTTTCAAGCCATTATGTGTCTTAATTACAATAATCTTAGTTGATTTCAAAGGAGACAAACGTGAGAGGAGAGTTCTGATGATGTAATGGGGAAATTCAATTCAAATATTGTGATTTTATACACTTCACGCATATAAAATTATCATGGCCGTTCGTCGTCAGTTTAATATACTCATCTCAACTATTTCTCTATTATAAATCACTCTTATTTTCCTCTTATACAAGAAGGTTTACTCTCTTAAAGGGCAGCATTATCGGGCATCGCTTTTAAGTTACGGGTAGATCGTCCCAACTCTGATTGTAAACAAGGCCCCGAGAGAGCCGTGATCGTATAGTGGTTAGTACTTTGCGTTGTGGCCGCAACAACCCAGGTTCGAATCCTGGTCACGGCAGTGTTGTAGCACTGATACGGCAGGGGTTTTTTTTTCGATCTCAGGGGTTACCCCACCTCAGGTCAGTACCCCGCGGTTCCGGATTAGAATACTGGTTGTAATTACTACTTTTTTTTAACAAAAACAGGATAGTAGTGAACTCTGTTATAGTGGAAGAAAATCACGTGAGGTCTTCTGGAATATAAATAAACTTAGGATGCAAGTAAGATTGAAAGAAAATAAAGATCAAGGAATCGACAGTAGAAATAAATATAAAAAGGCAAGGAAGAATGCTTATCATAAGTTAACTGCAATCAATCATTCCGATGATAATATGCGATTGGTGTGTTCCATTAAATGATTTCTTTCGGAAAGATATTGATAAGAGATATAAAAGTCTACCTTGTTAATTTGCAATGAGAAAATCATTTAGTAACTAAGATACTATAATCCATTCCATTAATAGTTGATAGAATTAAGTTGGGATATTTTACTATCACTCTCTAATCCATTATTTCTGCATGTACCGTGCATTCTCTTATTCTTCCAAAGAACCCATTTATGTCCTACTTTTGAAGGTCAGTATTGTTACTCTTGATAAAATGAAGCAAATATTCCTAGTTGTAGCAACAAGATTAACCTAATTGCAGAATGAGACATAGATTGATGAAGAAAAGATACCCGTAGTTAAGTAATATTTCTAAGAGCATTACTAAAAACCTGAAACTATTTTATTCCAAATAGAACTTGCAAAAGGAAAGTATTCTCGGTGGGAAAGATGAGTCTTAGGAAAGGTATGAGTCTTGAGGAAAACTCAATTTTGCAGCGTCATTCTGTGCATTGTCAAGGTCAACGAACGGAAAAGGTCCCTAAAAAGTACACGTTAAGGAACCGATTGTCATTCTTTCGAGTCTATTTTGTCAATGCACTCACTTGCAAATTCAAACAAAGATGCAAAGCAGCTTTCTTGAATGTCGTCGCTGTGAACAAGCTTACGTAATTTCCAGTTCGTCATATCCTGTGCCGTATATTTTGGGCGATGAAGTAATGCTTTAAAATTAATAATTTTCCGGAAGATATTCACAAATACGGAGAAAATCTCTATCATCGAACATTGGATAATAATTGACGAATCAACCTGCAATAATTATTTGGTACATTTTATAAGCATCTTATACGCAATAAGAGCGGTAGATATGTAATTAAAATTAACAATCATCTAATGTTGCGGGTGTATGAAATTGATGGACTTCGAGGAGTTAAATAAACATATATTTTTCTTTCTAATCTAATATTTTTGTAAATTTTCAGACATTTATATTGCTATCTACAAGCAAATAAAATAATTCCTTATTTTTAGTAGCCGTTCAACAGAAGAATCATGGCTTAGTTCAGCGATTGTTTTTAACTGTAAAACCCTCTATGGCCGCTTTCCATTTTTATCTGCTTAGACTCAGTTATATATTTCTTCATAGCAAACATTGCAGTTTATAAGGACTACAGAAACCATCAACGTTGATAGTTTTTGGAGCCCATCTAAACTGCAATTAACTCGACCATCAGTGGCAACTTATATTCTCCACATAGGAAATATAATCGAGAAAATTTTCCAAAATTAGTTATGACATAGTCGTACGGAATGAAATATTTAAACAAACTTCCAACTTTGCTATCGTATTAATAAAAGCATTTTTAATTTTTGGAGTGATAAACAAAACTGCTAACTTTTAACAAAGTTGTTGATGTCATCTAAAAATACGGATGGAGAAAGATAGCGTCCATCGTTTCGATTTCTCAGCCGCATTTAGACTGTAATTTGGAATTGCCGCCTTTTTAAAGCAAACAAATTGAAGCAAACATGAGTGATAAAGATGGAGCATCCACCGGGTGCGCGAACACACAGCAAACACGAGCAAAGAGCTGGGTCCCTCCTAAACTGTGCGGCTGGGCGTCGCGCAATACATTTTTAAGTGCCGCCCAATTAACTTTTCGAGCGCCCACTTCTTATTAAGAAATTTGAACACCTCTAGCTTTACTTCTTACAGTTGGATTAGTGATTTTACCCATTTTGAATTGCATAGTATGATTACATGGATAATTTTATCTTTCAAATGAAGAAAATCAGAAAAATTGCAACTTTTTTTAATTGCCAACCTTTCCTCGGCAATAAAGGCTCAGCTCCGTAAACTAAGCGTCCGCGGTAATTTTTTAGGGGCCCAAAGATGGAAATATTTAGAAGGAACTATGGTAGAGAGGTTAATTTTTCTGAGGATTATATTTCGACTCCTTCGATCTCCAATACTTCTCCCCTCTTAAACAGCTCTCCAAGACTCCTTCTTATGGACTGAGGGAGGACTCTGTCGCTGACAGCGTCTTACAGCTGCCACCTACCACTCATATTTCCCTCCGACCCTGGAGAGGGAGCTTTATCTCTGTCACTCCGCACCCCTTGCATACACACGTCACCGCAGGAGTCCATGCTGTCCCCCACCAAATTTCCTCATCTCTGTCAATTCGCTAGATCTTGTTGCATTTCTTAGAATTCTGTAGAAGATGAGTAGAGTATTTCTTTCGAAAGACAAGTGTTCGCATTGGATGAGGGTCAGTTATGGTTTGAGAGGGGTTTTAATTTGACGAGATGGACATTTATAAAACTTAGATTTAGTATAATAAAATGTCGTGATAATCGTTGAGTTTTAGGTGATAAAAATATTTTGTGATAGTAAGAAAAAATTAAAGAAGATTGAAAGTTTTCAACAAAAAATCCTACACAGAATTTTTATAGGTTTTTCTAAAATTTTTTAATGACTAATTTTAGTCATTTATTAAATGACTAAAGTCCTTTGACTTGAGTGTGATATACATGCATCGCTTATTACTAATACTTTATATACTTTCGGAAATATCTTTTATATATATCTTCATTTCCCTACAAACATTCATCCATAGGACAATTGCAGAGTGGGAGTCATATATATACCAAGACCGGCATCCATTCACTAACCAGTAAAAAAAACCGGTTAGCCGGGACCTTGTGTTGATAGGCCTCTTGTATAAAATTTTCTTCAGTCTACGTGATCTGTGATAGCCCGAGTAACTTAGTAGAGAGCATGCATCATAAATGAGTTTCCATTTAATGAACTGTTTTATAAATGGAGTAATGTCAAATACCTCTACTTTCGAGGTTCTGGAAGGCGAGGATATCCTGCAATTTTTAAAGAAGGGAAAGTAAGAAATGTATTGAAGCAATTGAGGAGTAGATATGAGATAGATAATAACTGGGAAGATTTCTATTGGATTTCTCCGATACGAAGCGCGTATCTTATTATGTCAACAGCATTTTAGGATAGGTAGAGAAAGTGCAATAAACCTGCATATTTAATGCCGAGCTAGAGGCATATTTAGAAATCCCGTTGGTTCAGAGCCTATAAACCTATACGAATATGAATATCCTGAGGGAACGTCTTCCGAAAATTATTAATTCATATTTTGTAAATGACTTACTATTTCCATTTCGCATTTTTCAATGTCCGGGGACGTCCTCTGGCGTGTGATCCGCCCACACGCATACAGCTCTCCTTCTCCAAACATATTCCCGTCAATCGTCATCTGCTCTCCATCGTCACTTTCTTCCTCTATCTCCACCTCCTTCTCATCTCCTCATACCGATCCTTCCTCCCTCTCTTTCTCCCACTCACGACATCCCTGCATCTCTTCCGCAATATCCTTCCTTTCCTTCTTTGTCGCTTTTCATTTTCATCTCATTATTCTCACGCTTTTGTTTTTTCCTGTTTTATTTTAAGTATACTTCCTTCGTACTCAGTGACCTCTCGTGCTCCCAGCCTTTATTATTTTACGCCTACCCCCCGATACTTTCCAGCACTAAATTTTGTTCCTAGCGTCCCACTAAGCGGTTCCCATTGTTCTTTACAGCTTGTGACCTCCTCCCTTACTTACCGTAACTTTCACGCCTTTCTCCATGCTGTGTGTCTTTTAGGGCTTCTTAATTGAAGGTTGGGGTTAAAGCTACTATCACTACATTGAAGGTGGAAACTGAATGATAAATTTATACAAATTTCAAGTGTTATTTTGTAGTTTGAATGCAGTAGATTCGGAACGTTCGAGTTTTGACATCGTACCTCCTTATTCGTGGGTTTTCACAGTTATTTTTCACTCGCAAAGGTGAAATGCTTCGATTTTAGATTGATATGATTAATAGAACTTCCTTTGGAATCCAAAGTTGGCTCCGAAGACCTAAACCCACACATTTTCCAAAGTTAACTCTTCGGAGTCAACTTCGATAGATATTCCTAATACGTGAAAGCATGTACATACGAAATCATACTTATTTTTTAGTTGATATTTTTTTTGTTACTAGTTAGTAGTATTTGAGTTACTATAATATCCTATGCAATATCAAAGTGATATCGGCAATAGAGTAATAGTGCTTTTTTTTGAAGACTGATCAGAGTTGTTCTTAGATATCATTGACGAATGATACATACCATAGACGGTAGATCCTTAAGCTTAAATCTTGTATAGAAACCAGCAGCGATATCGTCGTGATAACTCAAGTAAGGGCATATACAATCAATGCAATGATTAATTCACAAGTTATTACCGACGATACAAGGATTGCTGCAAACTTTGCTCTTTGTGCATTGATGTAAAATATCTCACAGATCTTATTTATTTTGTTTTAGGTCGCCTATCTAAGTGTATCCCCTCGTAATATGCTACTCCCTATTTCAGGTTTCTAAAGTCCCGTATCCTGAATGTAAGTGGGCGTTTTATTTTTCCTTCTGTGTCCTTTCGCTACAGATCCCACCCTTTAAAGAAGGGAAGACGCCCTTCTCTCTTCTCTCTCCGTATATGCTACTTCCTTTCGATTTTCCCGTCTACATTTTCTCCGCAAACAAAACCCGCTCTCGCATCCTTCTTGTTTACAGCCCACACCAAATCTCTTCTGCACAAATATAGCTATGAGTCTTCTATTCTTATGACGTTATCCTCTTACAGTTACATGCTCATTTCTTTTGAATCACTTCGCGAATCGCTCGTCATTCAACTTTAAATAAAGATCGGCGTAGGTGTAAGGCTAATATGAGTATATAAATCTATAGATTCCCAGGTAGGTGCTCATAGGTGGAATTATTTGATATTCTTATGCAAATAGGACTCTGTCTATTTCTGATCATGAACTATGATATATCCCTGCAAGACTACTATCAGAGACGATTATTTGATCTCTTCATTTTCACATTATATTATTATTATAATTTTCACATATTATTTAATAAAAAATGCAATAATCCGTCTATTCCGAAATGTGTGTTAATTTATTTAAAACAGCGCAGTTAACTGTTTCATTAGTATTGATATTTTATCAAAGAATCTTTTCACTCTGTTTATAATCCATTCTGTTGATGTAAACTATAATTATAATACTTATTTATTAGTGGCAATATTGAGACATTTGTCTCATCTTGCATTCAACCCTTCGTAATTATGTACATATTTTAAAGAACTAGATTGCTTTTTGTAGCTAACATGGAGTATCTTCGTCTGTTCCGTCATTTTACGAAATTAAAATGTTAACTGAACATTTTATTCGCTATGGAACATCTCAAGCGATGCCGTCTGTTTCATAAAATATTGTAAAATAATATTCTTTGCGTAAACATATCAATATCTCAACTCGATTTTCTTCTTAGGATATACTTGATATTTTCCAGGAGATTCCAGTGTTATGTTCGTTAAAAATCCAGTAAAAACATTGAAAATGAATCAATATATTATCATCAATCACCACGAAATAAAGCATCCGCTTTATAGGCTTAGTTTTGCGATACTTTATTTATTGGTATTTAAAGACTATTTATTGGCAACTGACCAGGTGGTGGTCATTCTTGATGAGTAAATAGAAAACAAACAAAGTGAAAGAGAAAATTATCAAAAATAAAACTTTTACACATTTTATGCGTTATCCGTTCATCCGTAAATATTATCCGTTTAGTGTGATTCGAATGGAAGCCTTTATTTTAGTTACTTCCGTATTTTCTTAAGCTCCTTTTCTCTCGCTCCCTCTCTTTCGCCTGTCTAACTCTTTTGCTCCAGTCGTCACGAACTTTAAAAATAATATGACACGCTCTTTTAAAGAAACCTCTTTCACGATATTCATTTTTTTCTCTTCCGCCTCTGCCGTGGCGGATGAGGATCAGAAATCCTGAAAGAATGGAATAGCGCAGAGAAAATCAACTATAAAAAGTTTCCTTGTTCTCTATGGAGCTCCTTCTTGTATGGACTCTTCTTTTCTTTCCTCGTCATTTTCTCTCTTGATTCCCTCTTTCTATTCTAGAGCTACGCCTAGGTCTCGTCTATTCTTGTTCTTATTTTTAATTTTTTCTTTCTTTCATCCAGCACAAAGGTTTTGAATAATTTTATTCATGGTTTAATTATGTTATCTTACCTTCTCATTATCCATAATTGCAATCATATTCTCATTATCATAATTATGGCAGAATAAAGTTATTCTGGTCTTTTTCTACCCCAGACATAAAAAGACTAATCCAAATTTTACATATCAATGTCATTTGCTTTACAAGGTAGGAAATCATTCTTTTTCCCTTACTTTTACATATTCATGAAATCAAGCAATAAAATATATAATTAAGTTGATTGAAGCAAAATTCAGGAAATTAGAGGTCCAAAATCTTTTAAAATATATTTTTCATAGAAGGAGCAATCACAGTGAACGGTGTGGAACTATTGAAGTAAATCTAGTAATTGAAGTAATGTTTGACATTTGTTAGTGATTAATATGAAACCTCTTGTATTTTCATAATCGAATGCTTAGAAAAAATTTTAGTTTTAATATATGGAGGTAAGCTGTTATTAGCTTCATTTTTCGTAGTTTCTTGGTTTTTCAATCGGATTCAATGCTTAAACTCTGGACTTTGTGAATACCATTCATGTATTTCATTATGAAAATCTCGATTCATGGTATAGATATCCTTCTAATTGAATTTTTTTCGTAGAATTTCGTCTGAATCTTGTTAATGCGTTTTTCCGACAAATAAATTAATTAACATCATGTTTTTTGCTACAATATTTCTGTTTAAATTTTTAAAATGTGAGTTAATATGTAATTATAATTTAGTTTGGAATGCTTTCATGTAAAATTTTTTAATCATTAGAACTTCGTATAAGTGTATATATGCACGATCGCCTAAATTCGAGAACCAGCTGTTGTACAACTTCCAAACTTTAATTATTGCTAAATATCACCCCTATGCTGATGTTAGGCTAGTTTTTATGTACTTAAAGATTCCCGGTTCGTCCCCAGACGAGTCAAAACGTTACCACAATAAATGCACGTAAAAGTCACTTCTATAATCTGCATGGTTTACTTCTTTTAAAAAATTAAATTAGAAAAAAAGTCTTACTAAATCGAAACAAGTATCAAAAGAATGGAAATAGGGTAAATATTCTTATTTTGGCCGAGGAATATTGATTCCGATTCGAAATCACAGGGATAAAAACAAAAAATGCAAGATTTTCTGACCCCGTGGTTTTCTGGTCCGTCAGAAAAATTTGACGGCCAAAAAAATCTCGCATTCGAGCTAATGCATTTTCCCAAAAAAATACTTTGGGAACGAAGGCCTGTTTAAAAGGAATGGTAAGCATTTGATAGTATTTTTTAAAAGCAAGCAATTTTCTTAGACTAGCATTTACATTTACTGTAAAAAATCACTTGGTCAAGTCCACGACCTTGTAGGAGTGTTCTTTAATCAGTCTGATTTACCGGTCAGACCATAGACGGTGGGATTGTTACACATATGTTGCATTCTCACGATTATGAAGACGAGAAATTACGATATTTGTCTGTGAAAGGACAGAAAAGGAAACTTTTTGGGGGACTTTGGAATTCTGCTTTGGGAAAAGGAAAAATGTTGCGTACAAAGAAAAATTTGTTGTATTTAGCGCTTGGGCCACCGTGTGGACTGTATGTGTAATTTTTGCATTATTTATTTTTGTTAATTACTAAATCTTTCTTTCAAACTTTTTGTCTGGCTTCTTCGTTTGTATTTTCCTCATATCCATTCGGTAGTGAAGTGTCAAAAAGATTTCAATGTAATGAATCCACTAATCGTCTTTTTGTTTCAGTCTCCTATTCGTTATATTTACCATATAAGGTTTTCTTAATTTTCCAGCCAGCCCCAATCAGTATGGATTTATCAATCGCCATTCCCCGTTGGTCTTTTGGTACGGGATAGAGAAAATTGTGTTTTTTATTACTTTTGTCTCAGTCGTGCTTATGGCTGTGATGATATGAAAGCTATTGAGTTATGAGTTATGCTGAATAATGGCATTAATTAAGATTTCTCCTTACGAAATGTTTCTCTTATAGTCATTGTGCTTCACTAACTTGGGCTGGTTCCGCTGATAGCATTCTGGCTCAATGAAGGATGCGTTTTGTAATTTTGGGATTTTTGTTAACTTCTTGAACGTGAAATCAAATAGCTTATGTTACTAATAGATTTCATTTCCGGTGATAAATGTGTTATATAGGAACCATTTAAGCGATATATGAAAAATGCTGTTCTGTCTGTAGTGTTGTTTCCATCAATATCATTGAATATCTTCGTGCAACGACATCAAATTTAGGTTTCTACGTAATTATCGCCTCTTTTAAACTACCTATAGAAAGTCTAGGGCGCGGTTTTACGATAATTACTCTTGTACATTTTCTTTGAATGCTCAGAACGCGCCTGTCACCTTCAAATAAGCTATCCTAGGAAAGCAAATATGTATGGTGGAGGCAGAGTAAATATTTTCGATAAGGAAAATGAAAGCTCTAATACGCGGGAAGCTACCACCGATTTATCTCGTCCAAACACTATGGCAATTAGAACATCCTTGCGACAGGAAGTTCTGTAAACATGCCAATGCAACCATAGATGTATGCAAGCTACGTTTTATGCCGTTAGTCTTATATTTATTCGGTATAAGATGTAAGAAAGTAGGTCGGTGAGAATCGGAGAGGTCAGGTTAAAATGTAAGTATTTAAAGAATTATACATTCTATTCATTCTTCATTACATTTTGCATTTCAAAATGAGCGGTGACGAATAAAATTTCTTAAAATATTTTAGAAGATTTGCCATGGTCGAATTCAATTATAGTTTGATTTTATTACTCTTTTCATTCCGTTATTGTTCCATAACTTTCTTCGCTAGTTCCCCTAACTAATGACCTTAGTTTTACTGTCGGGCATCATTATTAATGAGTAATGTGGTCTCATATGAAATCATTTTACATTTCTTTATTGCAATTTAAAATGACTTACTTGTACAAGTAGCGATTCTTTTAAATTATATTAGATTGGTTGGTTCCTCTTGCATCCAAAACCATCTGAGAATGACTTAAACACTTTGATACTGACAAATCTGTAGCTTCTGTCTTTTGCATAATTTTCGGTATCCATTACCGTATATTACCGATATCATCGTCCTTCGCGATGGACATTGGAGTATGTTATTTAGTTGTGACTAACTAAAGCTCATGTAAATTCTATCCTAAAATCCTTCTATAAACATAACATCTGTGAGAAGCTAAGCCAGGTTCATAATTATAACATTTACTCATAACTATTTGCTGGAGTTGCAAATTTGTTATGCGTTGAGAGTAATTTACTTAAAATCTACTTATTTCTTAAGGATTTGGGACATCATTCGAAACATTGCTATCATTTTGGCATGATCAGAGGTGCACTGAGAATTATGATCGATCATTATTCATAAATAGTCCTATTGATATGGAAGAAATATTTAGCGACAGTATCTTGTTGCAAATTATACGAGAAAATAATAAAAAGATTCAAATAATCGATGAGGGAAGGAGACTCATGTCACACACGCGTCGAAAGGTGACTTCCATGGTGCAAATGTAGAGGTTGATGTCTTCCTTTTGTCTGTTTCTAACCCTTTAGATTATTAGTTAGAGTAAAAATTCTGTTTTTGAGACTGAAAAACCCCGTTTAAATCTGCAATATAATAACAAAATCCTTGTACAGATATGAGCTTCCAATTGATTAGCATCTCTGCGATCGAATCGTTTTCTTCGGATGCATGGGTGTAATACATGAGGTTTATTTTCTAATAGCCTTGTATATGTATATGGAGAGAGGCGCTGCGCCACACGAATTTGGTCCTTGCAGCGATGTGGAAAAGTCCGTTTTATTATTAGCGTCGCAATTAGTCGCAAGAATTATTTCCAGATTCTTCTTCAGAAAGCTTCAGAAAATACCGTGGTAGACCGCTAGTCCGTGTCTACCAATGTCTATTTCTACTATTTCCCTCGCTTTATGTAAAACTTTGCTCTAAAATAAAGGTCCGCCATTTTGTTACATAAAGTATGCAAATATTCAACCATGGTCATTAAGATCACCTATAATAAAGGATAAGGAACAGATTTATAGGATTAACACATATTTAACCCGATGATTCTCCTCATTTGGGCTCAGCATCAGCTAGAAAACGGAGATTTTCGCAAAAACATCGTGGACCGGCATTTTTCTTAGAAATTTGTCAAGTTTGACCCCCTGTATCATTGTAATGCGTATGAGTTAACGTAAATGACTTGAATAGTTGTATGCAGAATGTATTCAAGAGTAGCCACGCGAAGTTTCAAAGTCCTCATTCAAAAACACCTTTTTTTGTATTTTTGGCCAACTTTTTTCGATTCTAGCCCACTGTGCGACGGTACAGTGCTACTCATCTTCGTGTCTGAACAAAGTAAGGCTGAGCAATCAGAATATTTACAAATTTCTCGCCGATTATTATGAAATTACTATCTAACTAGTTGCCCAAATTCTTTCGCATAATTTTTTCAAAGAATATTCAAGATTACCAATAGAAAATCGTAATGTGAATCGTGAACGGAATAGCTTGTCTCGTTTTGCTAATAGGTAATGTTAAGTCTCTCATTTATTGAGATATGGTATCCATTGGAGATAGATGTTCACATGATTGAATCCATTTCTAAAATTACTTTCAAGTCAGACTGCAATACTGTAACGGAACGTGTTTCAGTAAGCGATTGTAGGTAGTTGGTCACTACGTGACTTACGCGTGAGTACTTGGTCCTCCGTCGGAATAAAAATCTAGGACCAGTAAGGGGAGGCACTATCTAGGAGTTGTCACGCAAGCACAAACTTAAATACTTCATCGCCTCCATTTCACTTGAAAACAGACTCAAATGTTAAAATTAAGTCGTAAGAGAGAATATCCTCTGACAGAGAAGCTGATATCCTTAAGGCATCACCTCCATTTCGCCCGTCATCTCCTACTCCTCTCTCGTCCTCTTTATGGAACCAATTCTCGGAGGCTCCCTTCTGCTCTTCGTCTTCTGCTTCTCACGCTTCCTCCGCCCACGCAAAGGTATCCATAGGAACGCCTCCGAGGAAACACTTCTCCACCCCACTCCCACACACACCTCCGCATCGCTGCGGGCGAGTCCACGTGCCCATACGACACGTGGGGACTCAGCGAAGGATGTCTCATCTCTACTCAATTTTTACGCTTCATCCTGCATTTTTAGTTATCCTCGATGTTGCCGTACTCTTTTTCCTGCTACCATATCTTGAAGAATGGATACCGATATTGAAATGCTTTACCATTCATAGTATTTGGTGAAGAAATCTTACTTGTATATATTTCTCTAGAATTCAAAACTTAATATTGAGGTATAACGACACGAAAGCTAGTTGTATTGAAAGACTACTTGATTTTGGAGGCGAGAAATTTATTTGAGAAATTTAGTAGAAGGTAAGAAACTACTACTACTATTGAATTAAGGTCACAAAGGTGATGAAATAAACTTACACTATTTTATAAACGAAAATGGATATGAAAACATTCATAAGCTTATTATACTCTGTCTGCCATTGGGAAAGACTTAGGATGAATTTTTCTTACAAATTCATAGCTCCCTGAGCCTGAACATAACCTGCTAAATCGCATTCTGATTCATAAAAATAAACAATTAATTTACTGAGATTAATCTGATGAATGCTCAAAACAGATGTTTTAGTTTAATGAAACATACAATGTTCCTGTAACTATATCTTGATGAAATGATTTCTTTTTCTTTATTTTTGAGTACAGGGAGGAGAGAAATATATTTTTCATTAATATTCGTCTCAATCGTGTACATGGCTTTGGTGACATGAGAGATGCTGAGGCTTGAATGATACTGAATAATGGCACTCAAATGTCTAATCTATATTAACTGTTATAAAGTGTCAACCATAGCGTAGTTCTGCTTCACTTAGGTGCATGGTTTCACTCATAGCATTCAGGCTCCTCGAGGAAAACAAAGGCAAACTACCTCACTCCTTATCTTGCCTAGTAAACCTCATTTCCTTCCCAGAGTTTTTGGTAGCCAATGGTTGAAGGATTGATATTCAAATTGGCCCTTACCTGACTGAATTGATTGTATACAGATAGCCTTAATTCAAGCTAAGCTGCGTCCTGCTTACAAACATTTTCTAATGATTTTATTCTTTATCTCTATAATTCAATTTAAAATGTTTCTGAGTTAATCACTACAGTTGTACGCATTGATTTGGTTTAATGCGTCATTAAATTGTATCAACTGATATCTTTCAGTAAGAGTCATTAAAATATAACTAGCTGTTCACTTTACATAATCGTAATAACTAGATAATTCTCTCATACATATCCGTATTAAATAGAGAATGACCCATTGGCAATTTTATCTTTCTTGGTGAACTTTTTAGTACAAAATGGCGTCTCAAAAGTTGATTGGAGATAAGATCAAAAGGAAATTGTCTAATAGCGCCATCTCAAATTATACGAGAAAATAATAAAAAGATTCAAATAATCGATGAGGGAAGGAGACTCATGTCACACACGCGTCGAAAGGTGACTTCCATGGTGCAAATGTAGAGGTTGATGTCTTCCTTTTGTCTGTTTCTAACCCTTTAGATTATTAGTTAGAGTAAAAATTCTATTTTTGAGACNTCAAACGATTACTCCTCTTTTGTAAATTTGTAGCTGCGGATACAAATTGACGGATAAACAAATTAAGTAATTATAGTACAGTAATAATTAGAATATGTTAACTAATGTGGCAATTGAAACTTTAATACCTTTTGGTCAATACACGCCAGTCCTGAAGCTCGGATATCTGATTTCCGATCCCACTTAGATGCAATAAAACTTATTAAGTTATTTCTATAAATAAACTTGGCTTCTTCCATGGCAACAATACATCATCTCATAACTTCCTTTTTACTCGGCTCGCTTCCTTTCCAGCCTATTTCTGAGCCTTCTCTGCATCCCACCCAATAAACTTCTCTATTAATGCCGCCGACTGGAAAATATATTTCTATACAGGTGCCTTCACTCACTCCACATATTAATTCCAAACCACAAAGACCCTTAGCCAGTTTGCTGCCATTCATCCTTTCTAGCTCTCTGCGGCCATCTTGTCCGGCGATATTTCGGCATTCCCAATCCAATTAAAGAGACACAAATTAAATTTAACCGGAGGAAATGAAAATCTTTTCTGTCGGCCGTGATTTCCGAAACCTATATGGGGCATTATTCCAGTAGGACTTCCGGCAAACAGATGGGATTCTCGAGGCAAAGTGATTCTTTTTTACTTTATAAATCACTGCAGTGATGCATAAATAGTCTGTTAAGAAGATCTAATTTAATTTAAATGGAATACAGAAGGATACACTCGGTACATTTTCCACACTGTATTTATTGGCGACCGGTTTCGTAAGATGTAAGTCAACTTAAGAAACCGGTCGCCAATAAATACAGTGTGGAAAATTTACCAAGTGTATCCTTCTGCAATGGCTTTCAACGAAGTCACGCCTGCTAACATCGATTTTATTTCATTTAAATGGAATGCATTGTTCATCTTTACTCTAGAATAAATCTGCATACACACTGCATACAATCAAGCATTTTAATTTGTTAATAATTCGGAAACATAAGTTAAATATGAAATATATTTGCATTAAAAGGCTGAGGTCCTTAAAGCATACGCTATTTACGGGACAATATCCCGTAGATCATACTGTTTTTATTGAAACGAGCTATTTACTTTTTATGGAGTCATTCAATTGTTCGCTTGAGAGTATGCATCTGAAATTATGCCCAAAAATTGGTCCACACTTAATTATTTTCCTATCAATGCTCCGGATATTTTCAGGATTTCTTTGCAATAAATATTTACAGGGAATATAAAATAATTTAATTACGTCAACTTTCGCTTGATGTCGCTGATAATCTGAGGGATAGTACGTCAATATACTCGTAGATTATAGCTATAGTTTCGAATGGCCGTTGGTGTTCCTCCTTGGCCCTTGATAATATTCTTGCGGTCATTTATCGATTTTAAGCAGTTCCGATGGCTTTAAGTCGTGGAACTTAAGAGTATTTCTAACTGTCAAGTTTCATAGGAGGTGGCGATTTAAGAAGCCGTATAGCAAGAATTGTATCAGTAATGCTGCCATGGAATATTATTGCCTTAATCTTATACTCGTTCCATATAAACCATTTGCTGTATTCGGCTGAATTTAATAACCAAATTTTATTCCTCGATAAATTAGGACTAGCGATATCAGAGTGATTTCAGTATGGTCTATTAGCTGGGTTATTTACAAAGGATTAACGTCGAATGCAAAGTTTCCTTTATGAACTCTGGAAGCCGAAGCAATTGGAAAATGCTTTCAAGCTTTTCAAACAGCCCTTCTCCGCCTTAAGAAGGAGTTACTTAAAACTGTGATAAATTATAATTATTCATTAAGAACTGTGAATAATTTATTCCGAGTATTGAAATACATGTCTATTACATACATAGAAATGTATAAGATCAGGTTTACGAGAGACTGCTCTTGCAAAAAAGATATAGAAGTTAAATATTTGATCCATTTGATGTGTCACGTATGATCAACACTTTCCTTCATCTATCATTATCAATTTCAAGTTAATAGTATTCTTAAGAGGTAGATTAATGACTGGACGTCATTTCATTGATATAAATCGGGAGCTTTCGCTTCGTACCTTACTCTGGAAGCTCTTCTTTTTCTCTATGTCCGCATCATTCGCAAGCGAATAGAAACCCGCTCCTCGCCGCCAAAACCGGTTCTCCGATTTTCTGCGTGCAGAACCTCTTAATTTGTGACCGTAGCGTTTCAGCGGTGAAAGTGAAAGTGGTGAAGGAAAGGCAGTGTGCCGCGGAGAAGGAAATAAAGTTTCGTGGTGAAGTGGCGCGTTGAGTTTCTAAATGACTTCCGTTCTGATAATTAGGGCTGTCCTGAACTGATTTGGTTACGAGACTTTTTTCGGACAGGAGGAAACATTAAGAATTTCCGCTATTTTATAACAGCCCCAAGGAAGGGATTCACTAATTATAGGCGGGAGGAATACTATTGATAAAAAAGATCCGAAGGTGGCTAACCTCAGCGTTATGTTCGCTATAAATAAGTTTAAATGTATAGGAATGCGATTAAATTCATTCATTCAACTCATCATTTATTTTCGCTGAAACACCATAAAATTCAGTAAAAATGCAACTAAGAAAAACAAAGGATTTAGATACTGTTGCCATCGACACAGGATCCTCAGTGTGATAGTCCGTGCATAAAACATTCTCTCCTTCTTTAGAAATTTTTATATATCGATGCTTTTATAGTTACTAAACCTCTGGTTTCTTAGGATGATCCTTCTCTGAGTGTTTACTAATATTATTCTTAATTATGAAATACCTTAACTATCTGGCAGTAGGATTACTTCAAAACTTGAATTAGTTTAAATTTGACATAGTTTAGGCTATAGAAAATTTGTAGTAGGAAGTGTATAGATAATCCTATGATGTCTCAACAGGAAATTTTAATCCAGGTGCTTTATTTTTCCAATGTCATGGGAACGGTAAGTGTAAAAAGGATGTCTAATCTTTTCTTCAATTATACATTGAAAACTTTATCTTGTGTTCTTCGTTGGATTTATTCAGTGAATATATTGATTTGTGATTTTTGCATGAGTTGAGTCTGTTTCGTGTTCAATTGACTGCCGATGTTTCAATTGAAATAGCATCTACTTTTAATGCTAATCTAAGAATGATGTTAAGGTCATGATTTTTTAAAAGATTACTCAGAATAGAATATCTCTTGCTAATTTACCTCTGGCAAATATTTCATTAAGAGTCCGAAATGGAAAGAGAAATCTTTTTGAATGAAATTACAATTTAAATCGCTGGGAAATTATAGACTCCTCCTGATTTCTCTATTTAAATCGCCGGCACGAAAACTGAAGTTGTTAACACGCATTTCGGACTATTCCTCTGCTTTCGGATCCCAAGTTCACATCCTCAATTAGCCCTTCTCGTTTCAGTTCAACCGTTCGCCCCAAATCTTTCCTTTCCGAAAGAAAACATGGAAGCGTATGCTTTCCTCATTCTAAATTCCCCCTCTCCTCTATTTACGCATGTCTTCAACAGCGTTCCTTTTCATTTCAAGAGATTTTTTTCGGGACGGGTCAACATTCATCTGCTAAGGGAGTGTCTTGAGGAGAAACGGAGTCAAAACAACCCCGAAAGACAGTTGATGCGAGAAACTGCTCCTCCTACGTTAAAATCTAGGGGAAAGACCGCTATCTTGCTGCATCATTGCGTTAGCTGTTAGTGAACCAAGAGAGGATATACTAAATAGTTCCACATGAAAGGTGAGTTGTAAAAAGGAATAAAATAAGAACAGAAGTAAGCTTGATTTCTTTGAGAGATGACTTTCTTATGAGGGAAGGTACGAATGAGAAAATGGTTACGAGTTTTGAAGTGCTTGCTGTTTACCGAGGAAGAAAATGTTCCTTGCAGCTACTAAACGCTCGCAAATAAGGAATACGCCTTGAGTCTAGTACTTCCTTTGAATCAGGCGATGAATTTGAAGAAGCTCGAAAGAGTAAACTCATACCGTCTTTAAAATAAAGGAAAATAGCGTCGTTATGCCATGTAAATACACGACGGAAGTTACTGGGTGGAGCAAACGCTAGCATAAACATTGCATAAGAAAGGAAATGAGTAATATTGCATATTAATAAACTTTCACACATATATAGCAGTGGCACAGCAATATAATAGCAATAACAAAATCTGACTCACGTTAAAATATTATGATATTATGGACTGTCTTAAGGAAGAGAAAAATTTGTAGAATAATCCCATGTCTAAAAGCTTATTTCAGAGCGAGCTTAACTCTGACGGTAGCAATCTGAAGACTTTCATTTTCAATTTGCTATTCAATAGGTTATAAAATAAAATTGTTGAATAAACAACATTTTCTATCGATATAATATTATATTTACAGAGGCATTATTCTTAAATCAGGAAGATGTAAGAATAAAGAAAATCGCAGCCTGTCTGCCCACTTGCGATTTATAAACGGACCATTTTGAAATATTAGGGTACCGTGACAAAGTAATTTTAGTCTGGTTAATAATTCGGGGTTTTCCGAATTCAACACCCATTTCGAGCTTTTATTAGAAAATCATTTACTGGAGTTTAACTTAATCTCATATTAGTGTTAGTATTCGTCAACAGCCAATGCAACAGCATAAGGACATTTCCTTCGTGAGGAAGGTCTTCGTTCCCAAAACTTAGCCGTTTAAGATATTTGAATCGCTTGTTGGTTGGTCTATTGTAGGCATAATTTTCCTTGGATTTCATTTGTGAGACAAATGTCAACAACGGTTGAATCTGGCGATTTACCATAATACTTGATTGGTGTGGAGTGCGAATGGTTATAGTAAAATTAAGGTAACGATTCTAGTATCGAATCCAGGAGAGTCTCGTACGCGGGTTGGTACAATAATCACAAAGTTACGTCTGCGGGAACTTGAAAGTAGTAAAAATGAAAGGGAAGGAAAATATCAAAGGCAGGAATGAGGAGGTGCGGGAGAAGAGGCGCTGGAGGGAAAGCATCTTTCGAGCGCAGGCTTAGAGGGCGGGAGAAAAAGCAGTCAAGTGAGCTCACATTGCCAGGTGGTGAATACCGAGGAGCGGAAGTGCGGCATCAGGTGTTTCCGTACTCGGGCCGCCAAAAGAAGAGGGTGCAGCGCTGTCAAAGGGAAAATTCGATCCCAGGGCGCGTGGGCGTAGTCAACACCCTCGTGGCGGCCACCGCTCCCGCTTCCATCTCTACGGCAAGCCTCGAAGGGAAAGGGGCCTCGCCCCCGAAATTTTTATCATATTTTTTACGACCCGGAGAGAGGCTATTTAAAATACCGGTTGAGATTTTTTATGCGCGTGTAGGATGAAGTCCGAAATGATGAATGGTTATGCACGGAGTGGTTGCGTGTCAACAGGATGGATGCTTTCTAATACGGGGTGTATTTGGAGGGGATTTAAAAATAAATTTTTCGAAATTATGAGTTTATTCTGCGCTGATGATATTAGCCTGCGTCATTCCGGAGGAGATTTAAATTCTCGAGCGGTCCGTTTGGAATGGAGACCTTTAATGTTTTTGGGATATTTTCCGCTTCGTTTATTTTTGCGGTTATTAACTCAACATGGATCTCGAGTGAAGCAGATGACGTTATTTATGTAACCCGAGGAACTTATTTACTCGCGTATCCTTTGGTTACCGAGGGTATTCCTACGTGCTCGAAGAACGTCCTCCTGGGGAATTTCTTGAGAAAATTTTGTACCAACCTTCAAAGAAACATAAATACCAGGTTTTACTCCAGAGAACAAGGCAGCAGCAATATCTCTTCAATTTTCTGAAGATTCATAATTTTTAAATGTTAAATACCAAAAAGTCAATATTTTAAAATCATGTGTGCCTTAAAATTTAAAACACCATATGCGCTTATTGCGGGAGGAAATTTACTTGATTCAATTAAATTTGAATTAATTGAATTAATTTTCAACTCAAGAAAAAAACTAAAGCAAAGCTAATTTAACAAATATTTATGAAAGTTTAGGTTTTCTATTAGAGAAACGCTGATTTACGTCAACAAGTTAAACGCATAGATTTTTGCAATGAGAAAAATAGTGGGTTTCAGTTAATGCAAACTGAGGAGGCCCCTTCGCCCTTATATTCCCCTTTTTAAATTTCGTCAGTGTTAATCAGCGATGGATATAAATGGGAAAGAAGTTGAACTTGTTTCCTCCGTACTCCTTCCTTAAAAATAAAATTCTGATTTGACAAGAGTAGAATGTATCAGTCTTGACCGTTGTCTTTTTATTAATCAATATTTAAACGAGATTTTGACTATATAACCATAATATCAAAAGCTTTAAGTTGAAAATGAGCTCTAGACATCATTGTCAAGGTATTAGAATGAAGAAAAATAATTGGGCGTCTCTATTTGTTTCTATCCCATTCGTATAGTTTACACTAATAATTTTTCCAAATTTAAATAAATATAAGATAGTAAAATATTAAGTAGAATAATTAATACAAAAACCTTATAAAATAGAATGTTGTATTCTTTCTATTGAAAAACTTGTAAAGAAGTTCAACCAAAAAACGGAACAATTCCTTTATTTAGATAATCTACCATATTTAAGTACTAAAATTCGGAGCAACAATTTGAGTTAATTTTATTTTCATATTACATAATTATATTTCAAATTAATAAATTCATGCTGAATTAATTAATTTAAAATGTTTCCATAGTAATTTTAAGTTTTATTCCGAACTGAAACGAAAAATTAAAGATCGAGAATTGGTTAAAAATTCCGCTTTTACACAAGAAGAGGTTAAATAAATTCTATTTAAATACCATATTTAGGCGTAATTAACATCTATATTTTTTTACAGATAATTAAGTAAGTTACTATTTATATATAAATTATTAATCGTCCGAAGTGAATGGAGTTATCAAAAATGTGAAAATGAGTTTTAAAGTAAAAAATCCAAAGAATCCTTTTTGAAATCGAAAACTCAATTTTTTAATAATATACTTCTCTTCATTTATCTAAATCTCCACCCCTTTTCTACAAAATGTTTTCTAGTGCCGTACCGATTTTGGATTGTGACAACATTTGTATCTCACTCATTTCCCCAAGTGCGATTCGCGAGATCATTTTTTATATCATAATATTTTCCTCTTAGAGAAAGCAAAGTCCGCATACAGCTGAGTTAGAGCCGAACAGGTAGTGCGCTCCACTACCCATACCTTTGGCTCTCTCTTCACAATATATCCAATTGACACCGTAAGGGCAAATTGAAAATCAGGCACCGGTGAACGTCAAGGGGACATTTCCGGCGGGTCGATGGATAGAAACAAAAGCCTTCTTCCTCCCTTTCCGCAAGGAAATGGATTTTCGAGGGAGAAAACTTTACCATCAGAAGAGAAATTCGAACGGCTCTGACCTACGACACGTAGATTGCCGCTTGAACGGAGATGAGAATAAGAAGGTCTCCAGAAGCAGAACCAATCTGCCCCTCTCCCTTATGCGGGCAGACTGCTCTGCTTCTAATAATTCCCCAGAGCATACCGTGAAGAAGACCTTCCGGAATGGGCATGGGGGATTGGAAAAGGGGAGGGAAGAAGCAAAGAACGGCATATGGTGGGAGGAGAGAGGCGGTGGTAATATAAAAATCAGGGATGTAAGAAATACTCGATCGCTAGTAAGGATAGGTCAAGAATTATGAAAAAAATGAAAAGAAGGAAAGATGTATATCAGAAAGGTAAGATTAATTAAAAACACGTATGGACTATACCAGAAACTGTGAGATTAATAGAGGTAAGTTGAAGTTCGAGAATTGAGGAGGTGAAAATAGAGCTAAAAAGGAAGATAGGTATATCTTTCATCATTCAAATGACAGCCATTGAAACAAATAAGAAAGGTCTTTACAGATGCATGGTTTACGTTTACACACTTATCCATAAGGTAGTTAGTTATCAACAAAAAATCAAGCTGAGGACTAGGTTATGATATTTAAGAGTTACTCAGCTAACAAAGAAAGCAATTGTAGTCTTTAGCTTGATGATGCCAACGAGGATAGGCATGATTTCGAAGTCTTCGTTAGAAATTAATTAATACAAGATCATATTCGTAAGCATAGATCCTGTAAACTTTGCTACGAGTATAAGTTTATCAAAAACAGAATAAAAAACCCAGTTTTTTCCTAATAATTAATAATTTCACTATTAATTAATTAGCAAGCCAATGTTTATCTAATGATGATAGTTGATTCAAAGGAGAATTCACTTCCGTGGTACAGTTGTTGGATTGAATCTGGGATGCTCAATGTAAGGTGAATAAAAGAGGGAATAATCTTTTTGTTCTTTAACATTGAAATAAAAATTTTAATTATCGAATGTGTATGCGTAATAAACAGAGCATGAATTTTGCTTACTATTTCTTTCTTGGAGCCTTTCGGACGAAATCGTTGGTGATGGTGTACCTTAAATTCTGCTGTGACGTAAATGTTACATTGTCCTCTTCATTAAATCCGTGAAATAATCGATTACTTTAATTTCAAAACTCTACTTTGCGAATTTCGCGATATTTTTCGAAATTTGCTGCAGAGCCTCGCCCTCTCTAATGAACATGTGGCTTGAGGAGAATGGAGTGAACGAGGGAACGGGATGGGGATGGAGGAAGAGGGATTCCGTGGAAGAAAGAAAGGAGCACGTGCGACGGAGCATTCAGAACCGGAAAAGGAGATATTAGGCACATTTTTTCGGCAGCGAAAACCGTCCTTCCTGTCCTATACTCACTCCCCTTTCTCTCGAATTCCCATTACGGACCCTTCTTCCCATTCTTTGGTCCCCACTCATGCCCTTTGCCGGACAAACGTCCTTCCGCTCCCCATCCCTCTCCCTTCTGAGCCGCCGTTACGTGATGACGGAGGCAGATGCGTCGATAAATCCGGAGCGTGCCACGCACGCGTGTGCTTCTCGTTACCATTGTAACGAAGGGATTCCCCTAATTTTACCCATGTTTTGATTTGATTTGAACCGAAATTGCTGAATAAAAAATCGACTTTGCTCAATCTTGAGGCGAAATTTTGCCGGATTCAAATGTCACATTTACATAGGTCCCCATTATGGTGCTTGGTTTGGGAGACTCACCTTATAAGTTGTGAACAATATTACGTTGATTATGTTAACATTAAAGCAGTTAGGTAAACTTAATGACTTTCGCTTAAAAGAGCATTACTTTCATATAAATAGAGTAGAATAGTGGTAGAATTGTATTGCTTAGACATCCAATGATGTAATCTAAAATAGTACAACTACTACATCAACTTTGTGTGTTCGATATGGTATTAATTTCTCATATTTTTAGAGTTAAGTCCATTATAAAATATTTGTAGAATCCTATGGGGGTTTAGAACCTGTCAGCCATCCATCTTAGTGAGCGCCTTCCCTCATTATCGACGTCTGTTTACGAAATTCTTTAATGAAAAGGAAAATAATTATGATTAGGAACTCTGAAAGTTTCTCTGAACTCTCGATGTATATTAGCTGTACTACTTGCTTGCATGATCGTACTGCAATTCCATAGATAGAGTTACATAGTTTATCTGCACACTTATGGCATGTAATCAATAAATAAAAGTCGGTTTCTACATTTTTATTTATTTGACTTAAGCCTTTCCCCTTGCAGTTCCAACGTTTCTTATATTTCTATAGAAATTAGTTGGTGCAGAGGTCCTATAGAAAGAAAGGCAACACATTCTTTTCACGCGGCTATAGAAGCAAAGGAAATTATCACTTTCTCTCGATGTGACCGCCTCAATAACCATCGCCTTCTATCTTTTGGAGAAAGCTTAGTATGTGCTCACTCAGAGTCTCCATGTTTGTCTATCTCCCGCAGTGAACGCCCTATATCACGAATAATGGCTACTACTGGTTCATACTGTTACCCACGAAAAGACTGTGACATCATATTACCCATAAAGTTGTGAAAACACTCTTATAAGTTGAGTTTGATGGATGCTCCAGTTACATTGCCAGATATTGCCAGTAAAATCCGCCAGTGTTAGCAGTGCGACACCGTACGCCTTTAATGCACAATAACATATTGCTTGGGCATCTCCACTCACCTTCTCTTCTTCACAGAAATACATTTCTTTGACTGAATGACAAGCAGCCATTCTTACTCGACTCATAGTCTTATCCTGCATTCCCTCATGAGTTGCTGAAACACCATCTGTGATTCACGCCACTGGCATTATACCATTGTTGCCAATACTTTTTATCCGTCTCGTGTAGGATAACCTGATTAAAATTTTATTTCAGAGTTTTTATCAAAGTGAAATTTTCTCACCTTGACGCATAGTGTTGATTTCTTTTCCCAATACTAATAAAAAATTCACAACTAAACAATATGTATGATCTATTGATTCTAATATTATGAAAAATATTTAGACTATTTTGGAAATTCATTGGAGAGGTTTTTAAAAGATTTTTCAAAGGGAAGCTGGCTATGAGATTGTCAGCAATAACGGAATTAAATTATTCCTATCAAAGACGATTCGTATTTCAAATTGTCACTATTACATATGAATGAAAAACAGCTGTTTATGAAATATAGATTTGCTTAATAATTGCTCATATTATCATTTAAAATATATATGCACTTTAAGAGATTCAGGCTTAATTATTAAAATAGATCTTAATTATGTCGTTCACACTCTCATAATAGCCAATCATCAGTACAGTTCCGATAAGCAAAACACTATTGCACATTCTAGCAACGCTATAAGCAAATGTGCCTTGCCTTCACTTGCCTATTGCCTTCACCAATTTTCACTCTAATAGCTCTTCCCTACAGTAAAAAAAATCTAAAATAGTAGAAGTCAAAGATTGATGTTTTTTATTATTATCATTCTTTATATCTTTTAAAATTATACTCTTATTTTTAAGCGTTATTTTTTAATAATAGCTCTTTCATATTTACCAATATATTATTTTGCTTGGGCATTGCTCAATATAGTAGTTTGCTAATAACTTTTCTGGAATTATTAGTGTCAAGAGTATCCTATGATGATGTTGATTATAATTTTATATCTATATTCACTCATTTTTCGGCAGTGAATTTGTTACAAGTTGATAAATTAACTACTAATATTGTTACCGTTTACGTAGCTGCAATAATATCTGCTGTAATTTTTCCAAAATGTATGGTTTGCTAGGACTTAATAAGGAAATAAATAAAATGCAAATTGTTAGCAGTGGCGGTTCTGTAAACGCATGGGCGAGTGTGGGGTGATTTAAGACAATTATCCTATGCACCGCTCTCAAATTAAATTTTAAAATGTCATTTTGTTGTGATAAATGCAGCATATGTATAGTGATGTAGGAAAACTTCACAATCAGATTTTATCTCAAGCTCCTCTTTAAGGTTGCAAATGCAACAAATTCATCAATATATCGCCCCTTCGCACCCCCTCCCATGGACCCGCCAATGATTTGTAAGCAATTTGATTTAGAAATCAGAGGATGAGTTGTATGTAATACAGCTTACTAAGATGATTCTCTGTTGGAATGTGAGGCGACCAAATTTAGGTCGTCCTCGGCTATTTGTGAAAAATAGGCCGCGAAGAAACAACAGGAAGCATGGAAGATGCGCAGCGAATTCAGTAGGCAATAGTATGGAGCAAAAAATCGATCAAATTTAATGGGAACTCTGTTTTCTAGATTGATCGATAAGCTTTAAGAAGCTACTGCTCTATCATTATCTCAACGTGAGTTTCTTTCTTTAAATCGGATCTCCATGAAGCGGAGGATTCATGTTCATCCCTTACCCTACTTTCCAACGATTAACCCGCAGTTTTCTCGATCCCCAGGGGTTAAACCGATAGCTTAAAAGACGAGTTCACTCTATAAAACGATTTTTTCGCAAAAATCCGATACTCCAACTTTCTACGCGTAATTGCCCAACAAGAGGAGAAATTCGCGTTGTATGGTAGGAGATCGGGTGAAGGAAGAAGTAGCCAGGGAATAGTTATCCTCGTGGGTGAAAGAAGAGAGGATGCGTAACCTACAATTCTGCAAGGGTGTTCACCCATTGAATGCCACGGATGTGAGCTTAAGAGGGAGAGTTAGTCTAAAAAGAAGTGGATTTTGGGGGTAGAGGTTAGTTTCGCGAGGATTGGGTGCAGTAACCCCACTCTTTCGCCAGCCTCGGGTGAAGGGCTCGAGAAAGTTTTGAGGTGAACGATTGTTAGTCCCCGTAAAAGGAGACGTTCCATTTTTTTGGTTTTCCATCTTCACTTTACTAGGTGCAGCATTTACGCACAGTTTGGTAGAGGCAATGAGTACCATAGTGGTGTTTATAAAGATTTTTTTGGCAGCTAGAATGTTGAAACTTCTCCTTTACACTCCTCTATTTCTAGTTTTGGTTTATTTTCCCAGAGAAAGAAATCTTTTGTAGTTTAAACGGCCTGTTCGTTTTTTCTCATTAGATACAATACATCTACAATATTTACATCGGCATTCGAAGTTCTTATTTCAAATATTCGAGGTTTCTTAAATTAAAAAAACGACGTTGGAAAACCATAGATACAAACCGTACTCATTATTAAAAAAATTGATGTTTATATAAACTATGCTCTTGTAATACAGTGGCAGGATATTGAATGGTTGTAAATAATGTTTCACTAAGTCATTAAAAATTCTATAATGGGTATAAATGAATGATAAACTATTCAATTTAAAATGAATAACGTAAATCAAATGAGTTGTAATAATACAGCTTACTTAAGTGTTCTACCTTTCGGTTGGTCCATGTGCCCTAATATTCCCTATTCATAGCCTTTTCCTTCGTTATCTGGTAACTCGACCCCCCCCCCCTTTATGTCATCTAACATCATTTACCTTTGAATTCCCCTCTGTCTCTTTCCCTGCATTCTACCCTCAATCACCCTCTTCAGCAATCCCTCTCCTCTTAATATTTGACCCACCCCTTTCTTCTGTCGGAGCTTAATTACTTCAATTAAAACCCTTTCCTCCCCAACCATTTCTAGCACCTCTATGTTTGTTTTTCTATCCACCCAGCTCACCTTCTCCATTCTACGCCACACCCACATCTCAAATGCCTCCAATCTTTTGATGTCCTCGACAACCACAAGATCGGTATGTATAATCGATTGAGAGAGCAGATAGGCAAACCATAAGCAATCCTTGATACAATTCATCTACGATGTTTTTTATCGTGGGATATAAGAAAGAAATCAGCAGTTTTTGCGGTTTCTTAAACTACTTTATTAGATTTCAAGTAACGAATTAAATGTACTAATTCGGCCTCGACTTTTTCCTTATTCTTGATAAGGACTCACTCGGTGACTAAAAGGAATCATCTAATCTTCGCGTCTGTAAGACAACTGCGGAAATACAAATCGCGCGATTACTCGGGCGCATTCATCAACCGCTGCCAAGATAAAGGACCTGAGGACATCGTCTTTTCCAATCCTACGCGCTCGAGGTGGTCGGCGCTTACGGAGGAGAAGCCGAGCGAAAGAAAAACAGAATGGAAAAGCAGCGTTTACAGGTGGGGGACAAAGGACGGACTTGCAGAGAATGAGCCGAGAGTAGTGGATAATATGGGAAGAGAGGGAGGTTTTGTGAAAGAGCGGACAAAAAAGAGAACGTAGGACGAGTGCGAAGGCTACAACCGGTAATTGCTCTCCCCGCCCACTGCCCTTTACTCCCACCTGAAAAGCCCGACCTGCCCCACAATGCAGCAAGTTGATGGAAGGGAGACAGGGGAGGGGGAATCCTCAGTCTCCACAACCCGTCCTCATTCAAGACGGACCATAACCTCTCCAATCCATTACTACCCTCTTCACATTACTCTCTTGCACTCTTTTCTGCTCGCGCACGTCATCCGAAAGCCTCTTTCCGACATAGATCAGCCGTTGAGAGAAAACACTCCGCCGCTGCCCACGCTCATTCAGCTGATGAACTCACTCGGAGACTGAGAGGGGTCTTTCGGAGACACTGACCTTACTTACCCCCTCAGAGGTACTACAATCCGGTTTCGGTGAATTATTCTTACCGCCTACTAGCTCCCTGCCAATGCTTCCTCTTTTCCCTGGCATTCGGATTTTCCCCTGCACTTTTTCTTCCTGCCTCATTACGTCGAGAAATCAGCGATTTCGCAGAGATATGGATATTTCTGTTAACTCTTCCTGCAATATGAGTAAAGGGAGGAAACGAATTACTATCAGTGTTCTGGAATTTCTCTTTATCTTAAATGCTTCTTCTATTCGTCAAATTTAAATTTAGAATATATTTTGCCGGTTAAGATTTCAAACGAAATGAATTTTTCCCCTTAAAGGTAATTTAATTGCTCGATTGCTTAATCAATCGATTTCTTCTTTGTTCAGTAAGCAAGGTTTTTAGATGTCTTCTCAAGCGTGGCATAAGGACTAAGTTTCTGATGATTCGCTGAAAGTATAACCAAAAAATAATTACTCGGACAATAGAACGATCGATTTATTTTTACGCCGGAAGGCGGCTTGCAGGGTACTTATGTATGTCTATGTCTATGTGTATACCCTGCTAGCCACCTTTCGGCGTGTGGCAGGGGGTGCATGCACCAAGATGTAGATGAACATTGCGATCTTGAGAATATTATCCTTTTATTTAACAGGATCTTTGATAAACTTGTCAAAGGGGAGGGCGAACTTGCCAAGGGGTTTAAGATAACTTCCTAATGAATTCATCTCCAATTAAATATTAAAATGCCATTTTGACGATGTTGATTAACATAGTAGACGCATAGTGATCGTGGAAACACTTCATAATCTTCATAATCAGATTTTAATTCCTCCTCGTCACATCTTGGGCAAATTACTAAGACTAGAAATGTATCAAGGGATGGGGTAGTCGTCCCATCTCCCTCCCATTGTTCCGCCAATGCTATCTAGGAAAGATGGAAATAGATACTTTACTGTATTTAAAGAGAAAGAGGGCGCGTAAAGCCCATTCTCGATAGTTTAAAATTACCCATATGCTTCTCCCTTCGTTAAGTCCACCACCATTTTTCGCTATTATGTTAATCGGAGAATATGTTGCATTTAAGAACTCTGTGAAGATATTCTTTGAAAATTTTTACTTACCTTAATGTAAAATTTTATACCCATTTAGTGTCATTAAATTTTGTAGCTAATAATCATGACCCTAATCAATCAGTGAATGCTTTACTGTGTGGTGTTTCATAACGTATGTACAGTGATTAATTTTACTAAAGTAAAAATAAAATAATACTGACCAGATGCAGAAATAATGATGCATACCAGATAGTACTACTGGTTTTGCTCAGATTTGGGTATCATCTCCAGATATTTACGTTTACAGATTTACTCTGCAAGCTGTCAGTGGCGAAAGGCTAGGGGTGATCGTGGAAGTCGTAAATTCATGCCTCAGATAATGAAGTTTTTTCTGTAACGTTATATCTACCTTGCGATTAATTCCTATTCCTCTCAAATACTCAAATATCTAACGATTTCCTTGAACATAAAGTAGCTTAATCGTTGTCTAATTTATTGCCTTCTGACTTAAGGATTTCTGTAGGCCACCACTATTCTTAGAATAATGAATGAGAGAGTCTTTTTACATCGATCAGTATTTAAAAAATGACTTCTCAAATTTTAGCCGATAGAATAAATTATAACGGAATTTACTAGCCTCGAGTATCATAACAACAATCTTTCAATCTCCAGATCAATCGGAGGAATGTAAACAATGACGAGAAATCACTTATTGATTCAATAGAGAACGCACAAAGGTGGTCAAACAAAAATATTTACACGCCATGGAACTCATTATTAAAAACAATAGAGCTTTGAAAGCGATCCATTGTCTTCTCTGTCACTCGCTCTCTTCCAATACGTATCACCCTCACAAACCCTCCGACTGAATAAACAAACTGTAAGAGCGTAACATCCGCTAATTGCGTTAACCATTATCTCCGCCGAAATTCCAAGCATTCCCACCTAAATCACCTTAACGATCCCTCTTCCTTTGTAATCCTTGGCATCGATAACCTTTAGAAAGGCGTGCGCATAGCCCATCGCTTCTTTTTCCTGTATCCCCCTCTCGCTTCAAAATCATCCTCTCCTCCGTTCTCACCTCTCCCCCTTCCGCATTTCATTCCCTACCCAAAGTAAGTCTTATTTTATTCTTCCCATCCATCCCTCTTTCAACCGCCCTCTTCCCTTCATTAAGGGCTTCCAATATAAACTCGAGTGTAAAAATTACTTTTCGAGTTTCTTAACTCGCCTACTCCGGCGTTGAAGTCACTTACAGCGCATGCGCTCTTGAAGTACCTCACGTTCCACTAAATCGGAGGTTGACTCATCAGTAGCTGCCAAATCGCATTTTATTTCATTGGCGTAGTGAAAATAGGCAAGGTTAACCTTTTAAATTCTCTGAAGACATTTTTAGCATAACAAATATTGCACATTTCCTGCCGCTCTATCTTGATAAAATGAATATTGTACTTCTTTAGTTTGCTGCAAGATAGAGGAAAATTTCTTTTTCATTAACTGTTATCTCCATCATATTTATGGATTTGATAGTATGAAAGCCACTGAAGTATGAAATATGCTAAAAATGGCATTCATCCTTTACTGAGTGTTATGTATGTGGTCATTATGTCGCACTTACATGAATTTTCATTCGCTTAAAGCATTTCGGCTTAGCGAGGAAAGCAATGACAAATTACCTCACTCTTTATCTTGTCCAGTTGCCTCAAAAGCTTTGGTAGTAAAGGTAAAGGTGCTGAGGATTCAAGCAGCCTTCCGGCAGATTACTCTACAGACAGCAATGATACACCAGGGAATGCTGCAGAAAAATCTTTGGAATATTGCAATCGATTTTCACGATGCCTTCTTCTCTGCTCGTTTAAATTATCTTGTAGAGGATATATGATACTTGCTGGTTTTAGACACGAAACTCTCCAGTATATTTGCTTCACACTCTTTAATTACATAAGCCCCTTTTTGAGTCGTCTGCTCTAAATGAGGTATTCTTTCTGTTATTAAAGAGAGATTATTGTAATTGTAAGTCTTTGAGAATTGAACGCTATGACTTTAAACAAATGCTTGGACATATTATGTATTCATGTTCATGCATTTACGTAGACATTGGTCCCCTGCGAGTCGTCTATCGGTTTGTGGCAGGGTAATTGAGCTTTATTGCTGTTGAATGGGAATCTCATTTTTTTGGGAAAAATTTTACGGTTGTTTTAATTACCTTGGCCACATTCGCTACGTCGACCGAATTCCTCATGATTTCTCGTTACCTTATTCGAACATCATTTCGTTACTTTGTCATTTATGTAAGTCACGCCCCGCTCAATCTGCCCGCGACTTCCTCTTCACTTCGGATAGCCAACCATTAGCGCATCTCATTTGTCACCCGCTCTCATCCATCGTCTAATTCGAACCGGCTTCCTCTTCATCTTCTTTCTTCCTGCTGAGGAATCCTTCCTCCTCTTTTCAGAAACCACCCTCCGCCCACTCCAGGAGAACTGTTGCCCACTTCCTCCCTCTCCGGTTTCCCTTTAGAGACGCCATCTTAGGGTGGGCATTCCTATTCCTTTCCACGCGCCCGAATTGCGTCACTGCAGTCGTCATGAGCGCCACCTAATAACCTCTTCTTGTTTTCCTCCGTCTCTCATACAATGCACGTTAGAATAATAGTCGTGCGTAAGCAACGGCCGTGGGTCCCTTGTCTATTCATCACGTCGCGAAGCAATTAAAATCAATGTGACGATGTATGGAGGGAGTTTAGTTACGTGATCGGTGATCGACGATTAAAACTCCAATGGTAGAAGTATTTATTGGGCTTCTTAATTGATTTATTAATTACGGAGAGGCACATACCTCTCCTGAAGTGTATGAATTAGGAAATTTAATGTGCGTGGTGCTGCAGGCAAATCGGTTTAATAAGAACGGCCTTGGAGAAGAGAAACTCATGGTAGAAGTTTATTATGCTGGAATCACAATTGAAGAGTAAAGCAGTTCGCACGTGAATTAAGTGACTTCTACTTGGTATGCCTTTGCTATCTTTATGACAAACATATCTCTCAACGTATGTTTAAATTGCCACAATTGAAATGGATTGATCAACTGCAATAAGCAGTTAGTCTTGCCTTGTGTTAAATGGATGGATTGATGGCTGGTAATGTTAGCAAGGCACGGAGGCATCAGGATGTTATTATTCAAATAAATTTAGATTTGTCATATTGAACGGGTTTTAATATATAAGCAATACATATTGTCATGGGGAGACTTCGGACGTTTTTGTGCTTCACAACATTACTTCAATTCGTATCCGCAGAATATGAAGTAGTTCAGGATACATTAAATCTATAGAGAATCTCAGGATATTTTAAATACGTAGCTTCCCAGTTGTAAGTAACACCATCGCTCATACAATAATGACGTCAAATGAAGATATATCGCAGGCATACGAAACTGTAACGAATTTTTGCACGTTGTTTGTGAATGCCTCACTTAATTGATTTTGTCTTGTCAAATTTTGCTATGATATAGCATATTATATTTATTTATTGAAATTCTGTAATGTCTTTCTATAGCCTTTATAATTGTTAGAGCGTTATTTTTAGCCATCAGTTTTGCTTGACTGTGTGATACCGCGGGTCAGAGTGACTGCCTAGAAGTCTGCCCGCAGTACAACCAGCGGTTGCGATGTTCTTAGTAGAAATTCAAATGCCACTGTCATCTAATACTCTAGAAATATTTTCACCATTTTAGTAGGGAATTTTCTTGTTTTCTCTTTAAAATATACCTCTGTAGATTTTCTTTTGCAGTCCCTATCCCTTTAAGGAGCTTCTTTCGATTCCTCTGTAATTTAACTTCCTAAGAGTGAGAAAAATCCGAGCGGAAGAGAGGTCACTCAAAATGTGGCGCTCATGTCACGTTTTCAGACGCCGAACGCTTAAAAGTCGCAACGGAAGGAGATAGCAAAAGAAATCGCGATTCGTTCCGAACACCAGACCTTGGTGGTGATCCGACGGGGGAGTCTAATTAGGAAGAATTTTCCGCTTCCCTTGAGACATGCGGGAACTATAAAACCGAACCCATACATAAGTCTGGCGAAGGCGAAATGTTCTTACTCGAACCATGTGCCACGAACACTTTGGGAATGAGGGAAGTAGCCACTTGGCTTTCCTTGATTTGAGGTATGACGGGTTGTACTCCTCGGTTGGGTATTGAACGAGAGAGAAAGCTTTAAGCGAGGCATTTACGACGATAGCATCCATTACAATTTTAAGCACCATTCTCAAGGTAATACATAATAATGTATGAACATATATGTCGATGAGATATTTAAATTGAGGAATTTATAAAAAATGATGAAAACTTTCTTGTAGTATCTTAGGAAGTATTCAACGTAAATATTTATGGGCAACTGCAATACTATTTTTGACTTTTGCAGGAGTTGAAAATAGAAGACTTAGAGTGCTACTCCAATGTTATGAAATCCGCATTAATGTAAGGTTTTCAGTTCTCAGTAACCGTAATACACTTCCTTACAATTGTATACTCATGCTACCTCTCCGCAGAAATGAAGGACACCTGGGAATAATTAAGTAATAAGGTGAATGAAAGTACAAGTTGTTTTTGTTTTTCTAAATTCGCTGAATATAAAATGTTTGGCGAGCTTTAAAACAGGTACTTTCTATATTTTATTAATACAAGATACCGCAAAAATATTGAAGGTTCACATTTCGAGTATAAGATACCCTGTCAATGTTAGATGACTTACTGGTAAGAATGATAACGCTCTAACTGTGCATGAAATAATTGTGATGGAGTAGGAAATGGAGCTTTCTTCGTTTCTGTTATAAGTCAGCAGGGTGACATTGAACGAGGTTAGAATCAAGTATTATTCTCCACCGTTGCTTTCCACTAACGGAATCCAAATAAGAACCTGTGGAATCTAGCAAATTTGTCAGTTTTCCCAAAGTTTTCGGCGTTGATAAATAACATCTTTATTGAAAGCCTAGACCTGATAAATTTATGATAATGTAATTGCAAAGGATTGCGTAGGGAGAACAAAGTTAGATCTTTAGACGCGTTCACGAGAAATCCGTTTATTCTTTTCCTTCATTTTTTCCTTTCATTACTTTTATGTCAATAAATAATGAATAAATGTGAGTAATGTATGTATAGCCTTATTTATCCTCATAATTACGTAGAATAGAATTACACTATCATAAGTATGACAATTTTTTGGAACTAATACCGAAGAAAGATATACATATAATGAAGACATTATAAATTTAAGGATAGGTACACAATGAGAAATGAATCATAAATGAGGGTTAAAATAATTAAACTCTCTGAATGAATTTACTGAACGGTTACACAAGCAGGGGTGCACTCAAGAGCCACTGTCGAACGAAACATTTCATGTTGAATTTCAGAGGCACTTTTCAAACGCTTACATATAAAATCAATGATCCTATTTCTTTTCAAAAGATAAAATATTCATGAGTTAGAACGGAAGATTCGCCCAATTTAAAATACTTTCAGCTTAAATTTGTTGCGAAATTTGGCAGGTGGAAGATGAAATTGAAAGGGAATTTTCATTCCAATCGTCTTAGTTAAACCTTATCTCTCAGAAGGTTCTTGACGAGATAATCGAAAGAAACATTTTGTTTTAAATTATTCCTTAAATTCTTCCATAAACGATGTATTTATTTTTGAAACCTTGCTGACTCATCTTATCAATTACGGATATTTTACTCATGAAATCACTTAATTATCGTTAGCATCGTAATCGCAATGAATTCGTGGCGTATATCGATGATAGAGACCTTAAAGTGGGAAAGAAAATGGAGGCGGTGATGTTAGGAAAGGGTAGGCCACTGTAAATCCTTTTGGTAAGTGACGCGCGTCACAGATCGGTCCTCATAGACATCGTGCGTCAGTCGTCGTCGCCGTGCCTCTGGACGTGGTCTCACGAAGCAGTGGCAAACCAAGGGATGAGCCTTAGCTAAGGTCTCCGTGCGGTGAATCCATCATTCTGCCGATGGAGGACGCGCGCCAGGCAGAGAAAAGATAGATAGAGGCAATCCTTCCCTGTTAGGATCTTCCACTAATGCACTGTTGCAATACCGAATTGACGAGAGCTATATGCTGTATGGTTTACCTTTCGTGGATAGATCAGTATGGATTAGTTGAAGATAAATGTCGGCATCTTTGCTTTTGTCTTGGCTGATTCGGAATTGTGGTAAGCTTCTTTATATATATGGTAATGTGATAAAGAAGGCAATACGTTATAATGGGCTGAACATTTTTAAAAAAGTATCTTAAAAATTGTCTCATTTATTTAATATATAAGTCATGCATTGTATATTAAAAGTTATTACAAATTAAATATGTATGGTAGTTGATAAAATCTAGAAACTATTGGCATATATCTGAGGAATTTAATGATTATTAAAAGTGAAATAGAATCGTCAGTAGAGAAATGGAATAGTATTTATTTCTAGAATCAGGAAACTCATGCTGACGTATGCGTTATGATCATATTTAAAATTATGGTTAGAATGTTTCTTCAAATTTCTTTCCTATTTTTGACTCAACTATGCTGCGTAAACTATGAGGTGCCTAGGAAGGGGATATGGAGGGGTTCTGATTGCCCCTCCTTTTCCTTGAATCAATTCGACGGCTCCATTCAGTCTTACCAAGATTCTGACCGTTACATATTACTTACGATTGCCTGAAATTGAACTGTCTCGTAAAGAAGTTTAGGAACGAAAAACTTTCCAATGTGGTCGAAAAATGACTTTCCCGTTCATTTTCCCAAAACACCTAAATGTGCCCTCCTTCAAATACCCTAAATCTTCAACCAGGCGCCACTCTATACGCTTCTCATTTCGGCCCACGACCAAATATCCCATTGACCTCGACTAAACGCCGCCATTGTCTTTAACATATAGGCGCGGTACCGCTCGGTGGTGTCTATGCCAACTAAATTACGACTTTATTCCTCCGTATCTTTGGCCACGGAGACCCTTTGCCTTCTAATAATGCCACGCACGATATCCGACTATGCGACCAGGATTCGAAACGTGAAGCCATGTAGCGGTCGTCCAATGATTTAAAACATCTGCCTCTCTAACTCAAAACGCAGCGGCGGCCATCTTGTCAACATCCGTCTGTGGCGAGCATAAGTTTTCATCCAGATTGACCACTCTTATAGTTTGGCTTCCACAACCACCCAGAATGCCCTGGCCTCTCCCAAACGTCCGGTTATAATTAAATGCTAGGATTTATGCCAATGTCATTCGGGTTAGTGAGACGTGGGACCATTAGCGGGTGTCGGGAGAAACTCCCTGCGTTATCTGGAAACTCGTATTACGTTACCCGTTTAAGGATTCGTGGGGCGGACGTTTTTCGGTCTGGCCAGTGTCCGTCCTGATAAAGCTCGAATCAGATTATGGCTCACTTAAAGCTGATGGATTGAATATATTTATTGTTCGAACAGAAGTTCCTGGTATTTATTGGGCGCTTTCGTTCGAATTGATTGCGCCATTATTCAGTGGCGAAATCATCTGCCTATTAATGTTAGCATATCTAGTAAGATATCTTAACTGCTTTAGCAAACGCTAAATGGTGTTTTACAATTGCTCGATATTTATGGTAGAAAATCTGCATGGGGAGATTATCATGGTAACCAGTCTTAGCAACATATGCATGAATTTGTTTCTTTATTCTACTAAGAAAGTACAGCATATGTTTAGGCATTTCAGATTGGGAGATTGTGAAAAATGTTTCGCATACTAAATAGTAGTAGAAAAAAGTTTCATTTCGGTTGCAGTGCGTTCTGTTCACGAGAAATTTTCTGGAAATAAATTGGAAGAGGTAAAATAAATTGGAAGTTTCAGGAAGGTTAGAATGGATCGCCAAGAGGTGATAAAATCAATGAACCTCCAAATGGAATTGAACATTCAAAGAAAGATTCTCCCCGTCGAAATGGCCGTTTATCAGCTTGAATTCCTTCGAAAAAGCGGCAATCTAACATCTTTCACCTGCTTGAAACGAGTTTATTTCTTTCTTTTTTGAGCTTACCGTTTTTCCGCATTTGATTTCAATAGTGATACGTAAAGATATGTGAACCTCTATTTCAATAGTGTATTCATTCGAAAGTCATAGTTTTTTAATTAATGCTGTGCTCATGCTATCTTTGTTTACACTTCGATTCCATCAATCGTATTCCTATTCAAAATGATGCCATGTTAATTGAGCTGGATGTATTTTATTTCAATGATGTCTAGCTAAAAATACTCTGCGTTGTTTGTTACCCTTTTAGAAGAAGCTATGCCTAACTTCTCATTACTCGTTGGAGCATTGATTAAGTATTATAAATTACATTTTTTCAAACGTCGGAGAGGAAATAAAATTCAAAACTTTCTGAGAAACCTTGATATAAGAAATTTATCATGAGGAAAATAATTCAACAGGTTCCTACTACCTACCTACTCTTAGTCAGTGATGGAATTTGCTGTCAGGCTTCATGTCAGCTTATAACATTGTCAGATATATTCCTAGACAGCGAATATATCAATGGCTATAATCCATATCCATTCGTTATTTCCAAATTAACTTGGTGATCAACAACCCCTAGCATAATTTCAACTTAGAGAACTGTAGATGCTGCATATCTTTCGAGATGTGATCCTTCGGATTCTTGAGTTTAAGCACGAGATCTATTACGAGACCTAGCATTTTCAAATACTTTATTTTTTTATTTTCTATTATATGGTAGGCTCGTGTGATCCAAAACTCCCTACCAAACGCCATGTCCTTCACTCATTATTTTTGGTATATAATATTAAACTCAAATCCTACTACGATAATAAATTCGTACTCTTTAGAAGATGTCAATTCCTCAAGCTGAATACGTGTCTATTGCTGTGTACATGCTAATGGTAGGTTTACGAGGAGTGTACATTAGAGTATTGGTATAAATGCATTGCGATAGAATGTGAGAGAAATTTCTGTGCCTTAACCGCTAAAAAAATTAGAATGTTACTGAAAGTATGAGGATTATCGTTCCTAGAAGACAGTTACACAAGTAGCTTAATTGTCAATGTAAAATTTATTAATATGAGATTCCGCTACAAATAATCTCAAACAATCAATAATCAGAGCGCATCGTTTTCCTCTTTGTGAGGTAGTCATTCTTTTAGCTAAATTTCTGGAACTAAGGTGCTCTCTTGCTAATAAAGAGCGTACCATCAATCACCCTCCGAGTAAAACGGATGAGAGCCGATAACTACTTTTTTTCTGTAACTGATTCATAAAAGATTTTAGGGCATTACTTCTTTGCAATGCAGCGGCTCTGCGCGAATTTCCTGTTTAAAGATAATCTCGACTTAACCATTTTATCACTATCGAATTTCCAAACGAATGTTTGTGGATCAAAGAGGTTTGAGCTTAGAAGGCCCTTTTTGTTACCTCTTTCACGGTCTTTTTCCCGCTACACATCGCCGTCCCTCCTCTGTGCGTGTTTCGGGAGCCTCTGTTTTAGAGTTCCGCGCGTGTGCTTTGCCTTTTATGTGCTAGAAGAGTGAGAGGGATCTCAAGCTACGAGAAAGAGACAGCTCTAGCAAGCAAAGGGGAGGTATTTCCTTTTCTGACTTTATGACTTGCCTGTGCCTACACACACACGCAGTCCGTCTTCCTCTTTACGTTCCTTTTCCCACATTTTTCTCTCCAACTGATCCTATTTTCCTGAACTTCCCATACCCCTTTCCTTTCAAACCTCTGACTACCATTTTCCCCTTCTTTGTCTTCTTTTTCTCCCTGAGAATCCAATGGTTCGAATCACCGTTAAATGGCAGACCACGGCCTATACCTTATAAAGATACCGCTATAACAAAAGGTTATTCTCAGTTTTACAGGCAGTAACGGGAATTACTGCCTTTTTACATGCTGTTCTTTGGTCCATTACTGCCCATTGGTTTCCATGCATGTTCGTTTTATGTTTGTTCGAGAGATTGGATTAAATATGTTACGCAGATGCAGGTGCATTTACTCAATACGAGAGGTAGTACGTAAATATAGAGGGGGCTGGAATAAAGATCTTTATTGTTTAAAGCTCCGAATCTTCTTCTTCCACATTTTCCACCAATCCCTAAATCCCTAACCCATTTTAAATGCGCTCCCAGTTACCGGATTATATTCGTGCCCTACTGGTTTCCTTCTGTGTATCCCCACATATACAATACCTGTTCTCCATACCATCTTTATCTTTATTTTTGATTTACATGAATAATTTGAGTGTGTTAATTATCTTAATCTGATGGCGTGTAAATTTGCTGCTAAACCAGGACTTCTGAAGGCAAATTAATGAGATACATTAAAAAAGCATGAAATCTTTCGTTGTTACCATCTACGGAAGTGAGTCTTGAGAGAGTTTAATTCATTCGTCTTCTTTTAAGGCTATCTTTTACCCTCTGAATCTTCATCTTCTCCTTTCTATTTCTAAAACTGTTACCAAATAATTTTGGAAATTGGAAATCGAAATTGCGAATTCATTAGCATTCGAATTGATGTCATTACAGACAAACTCCTAAGACAGCTAATTATTATATGATTAGAGGATGTAATTATTTCCCATATCCATAGCTTTGCTCTTGCATCCGCTTGTTTGTTGCACTTTATTCATTGCATATTCTACTTGAAAGGATTATTTTTGTCCTCTTACAATATTTTGCAGATATTTGGTCTCAGGTGTGCTATACTTCAGTCAAAGATCAACCAGTCTTCGCTTCCTTATTAAAATCACACTTCAAACCTTAAATTGTTTTCATCTTTATGGATCTTTATTCCAACTCTATAATTAGCGTTACCTTTAAGAGCAGTTTTATTTATTCCTGCGAAAAGGTTAAATCAAAGGAATGGAGATTTAAGTTGAGATTTCTAGAATACCATACATTTAAAAGATGCTCGGATGCGAAATAAAAGTAACTTGCAGTAATCCCAAGTAATCTCTTATAATAAATCTCAGAAAATTATTGAGATTTATGAGACACTTCAAGGATTCTCAACAATTTCTTCTTTTAGTTTTATCTATCTACTACTAAGCCCTTTTCTTTTCCTGTTCCCCATTTTTATCAAGCAAAAATATATTCCTCCCCTCAGCCATTCCGAAATTTTCCTTAATTACCATTCAATCCATTGAACCCCGTCTCCAAGCACTGCATTCCTTCCCATCTTGCGAGGATTGTTTTATAGGTCCCCAATCTTTCTATTCATCTTTCGACTTCCAGGAATTTCAAGCCTGCGACGTTTGGCTATAAAGTGTCTCGAATAATTCCAAATCTGTTCAAGCGTTTTAGAGTGGAATTCTTTAGAAAAAACCTTCCTTGCTCAGATCCGTGTCTAATAAGATGCCGTATCTTAAAAGACAAACATTCTTACCCTTGGTGGACTTATTTTAGAGAAATTTTCTCATATTACCGAAATTTACCAAAGATTTTCAACCTTATTACCAGTGAATGAATGCTTTCGATAATTTACCAAGGTGGTCCTCGTAAGTGATATAGAGTAAAATTTTCGAAAAGAAACATATGATAATAATAATGATTATCATAAAAAACAATAACCAAAATATTTAAAAGTACGAAGGTTCTTTTACACAGCATATATGTCCGTTTAATTTATAGCATATTCATAAATGAATATTGTAAATAACGGTAAGTAAATGATGGAAAAATGAAGTTTTTCATATTTTACTTTTAATCGATCACCTTCAACTCCAAATTATGAAGTAGCTAGTCAATTCTCACTACGTTGATACATTTCATTTGGTACTTTTTGGTGACCATTTTGTAAGATACGCCAGATTTTAAAATCTTAATCACAATACATTGTTTCTCTGCCACAATGACTGCATCAATCAATGGACTGAAATTCACGGACCAATAGAGTATTTAGGGCTCTTGAGTTGCCGAGCGGCATTTGCAGTCGTTGACAAGTACACAGCAAACCAGCTTAAACCTGCTTAATTGTCTTTCTTCCGAATCAGCCAACAGTCAATTCCAGTAGCTATCCCAGTCTTTTTACAGCTTTTTGCTGAAAAAACATCGTAATCCCTTCTGGGAATCGAACCTGAAACTGCATTCATAAAAGGTAAACGAATGATGAAGGTAAGCGATGTTATTACCACCGTTTGTCTTTGAAGTCATCAGCCTGAAGTTTGCTTGAATTCTCATTCTCTCCACCATTAGCCACGAAATGCTCTAGAAAGGGAATGAGGCAAGATGAGGAGTGAGATAAGCTTACATTGGGATCCTCATTTCTTTCACAATGGAACTAAAGCACTCAGGAACGGCACAAGAGCTCTCTCTCATGAACATGGCCGGAGACAAAAGTAAATAAATAATTCATTTTTCCATATTCTGTTGCCAGAAAAATATTAAAATATGGCATGTACACTATACTATACATAGTAGTAGGAATGAATGTCTAGTATTTGAAAAAAACGCATTTCAATAATTATTTATAACGAAAAGTAATCGAAAGACTTCATGGTAACCTTTAATTTTCTACCATAGGTATTCTATATTAATTATATGAAATTCAGACAATGTCCAACTTCCCTATTTTTCGCCCAGCATTCCTTCCTCCAATTTGCCTGGCGACCATATCTTATCCCAAGACAAATACCTTTGCGCTGACCATATCTTTCAAGTGTCCGAAGAGGAACGCATTGTTTACCAATATCTGTGATGCAAAACAAACAAAACTCGGGAAAAAAGATTGAAATGCGCAGCCCCTATTTTATTTTTTATTTTGGAGACTCGCTTTCCTCACGTGATTTCCTCACTTTCAATATTTAGTCAGTGGGATGCACCTAAGTGAGGACAAGTCAACACCTTGTACACACGTCTCTTTTACTCACGCCCTCTCTCTTTACATCCGAAAGAGTGCACTCCCAGTCGACTGCATCGTGGAAAAAAGAGAGAGTAAATATCTGCACCGCGTCCTTGGTGATAATTCTCCAAGTTGGCTTTCTCTTCCGGATGGAAGAGTCTCACGAAGAAAAACGGGTCTTTTTTACGGCTCATTTTAAAATCCCGAATTAAAAATTACTCTCAATTTTCGCTTGACGTTGATAATGACGAACGGCATGTTGATTTCTACCAGGAAAATAAACCTTTTCCTATTTTTGGTTGCAGCGAATGCGACTAGGGCTCCCTCTGGGAATTTTATTATCCCCTAAAACTTTCATAGTTTATACAGCGTTCGTGTTGTCTGCCGCTGAGTATAATATAAATCCAAAAATGCGTTGATGCGTGATGATGACCTTGGGAATATAATGAATAATAATATCCGAACAAGGAAGGATTCCTCGAAACATAAGGATAGGATTTAATTTTTTTAGTCCTCCATTCCGGCATGATTTTCATTCTATTTCTAAATCACAAGATGCTAAAATACTTAGAATGTTTGAAAAATTATTTTGAAGACTGCTGACTACTCAAGTTTTATTTCACATCATTGTTTTAGGTTCCACCCAGACAGTGGCTCTTAGAATAACATTACTTTTAGAGCAGCACATATTTAGCCCTTTCATTTCAACCACCAACTTCCTCCTTCGTGGCCAGATAGACATGGATAAATTATCTTCGATTTCCATATGTAACTTATTTTGTTCATAAATTGAGAAGAACATCGTTTGCTTTAATGAAAAATTGTCTAATGATTACTGCATTCGTCGTAACAAAAATAAGAATACATAATATTTTAAGTTGGTTTTAGCCTGATAAAATGGGACATTTGGATGGATATTAAATATGTTTCGTCCTTCATTGTTCTCTATAAGGTTTTTAATTGGAATGAAAATGTTAATACATCTAGATATATTCGTTTCCAAGGTTCATGATAGCGTTAAGTAAGCGAGGCGTTCTCACAACCGATCCCAATAAAATTCAGGCGAGGAAAGGGAACTGGTCGATTTCTTCCCATTCGAGCCAGCATTTCAAATGTCTAGAATTAAAAAGAGAGATAAGGGCGAATTAAAAAACATTCATCAAGGACTAAAAACAGACGCTCAAGGACTTAACGAAACGAGAGGGTGGCAACAAAAACAAGCGGGAAATAAAACTAGTGGAGAAAAGCGCGCAGATTAGAAAGGGAAAAGGGCATATATCGTCGACCAGAAAAAGCAACGGAAAATTACCATCCTCAAATCTGAGGGGAGTGAAATCCTTTTCTCTCTCCTTTGAGACTCCTCCATTTTCATCTCGCTTAGTTGCTCAAGGATCGGTTCTATCCGCTTTCGTTTTCGTCCGATTCCATTCATCAATCTCTCGGTATTAGATCGCGATATATATCAATGTCATGCGTGTAAACTCTTTAAAACCGGCGGGCCATAATTTAATCTGCCTATCCCTCCTATTTTTTCCATCTCTGTCTTCATTTCAAAGTCTGAGAGCCTTTTTCATAGCTTATATATATTTATTCCAGGTTTTTGAGAATATTTTAATCTTCTAAAAGTGTCGAGGAATCAAAAACACACAAATTAAACACGTGTAGACGTTAAGTCAGTATCTATTTTCATGGTTACAAATTTATGAGAGTTGGGCTGTTTTTTAATCAAATGCAAGAAAACAATGATCTAATTTAAGCAAGTAAATCAGTCATTAAGGAAAATTGTAAAGGTAACTTAGCATGTTAAGGCGTGTACCTAGGAAAAATCCCAAGGAAAAAGGACATGAAAAAGTCTGATCCTGTCAGCCTTTTTTAATGGACATGAATGATCTGACAGGACAGTTTTTCATGTCCATTTTTCCTTGGGATAAATCAATCATTAGTTCTTTGATAGTGTACAGATAATAGAGCATAATATAGAAAGGTAAAATGAGAGGTATTTCCTAAAAAATATCAGTAAGTAAACGATTGAGCAGCTCTATCTACAGGCACAATGAATGGTATACAGAAATGTTATTTGTGTACAAATATTACATGGAATTCATGAGCGAAGATGTAAGGAAAAATAACACAAAAGTAATTATATAATTAAAAGTTCTATAGCAATGTGATCGTAAACGACTAAATACAACATAAAAGAGCAATTATCAGAGTGTTACCTTCCAAATGGGTTAGATTTTGCAAATAATAACAATAATCTAATTTTCTGTTCTCTTAAACACATGTGAAAACTTATAATTCTTTAACAGAATCTACATTTTGGCACAATTACCTAAGAAGGAGAATGCTTAAAGCAGTTTCTCTGCGATTACACACCTTCACGTTAGTTGTAGAAGTGTCGCTAAATTTGAAAAAAGGAATCCAAAAAATCTCATTATTAATAAAATATCGACCCTAACATTAAATTAAGAACATGAGCATTAATTTAGCATTAAATCAGCATGATATAAACTTACTTATGATATAACTCATACTTTTCCTTTGAGAGTTTATTTTATAATAGTGTGTGTACAATATAGTTAAGTAATTAATTCACTCTTTAATTGTAACTCCGTTTACCTGCGAAATTTGGCATTTCACAAATGAGCTCCACTTTCCAGGTACCCGTTTCCTATCCAATAATATAACATATTTTTTGTGGTTTTTGGCTTCTGTTAATATGATTCTTCAGCGGAGACAAGCATTTCTGGTACTTCAAATAGATTGAAAAGGTAGATAACAGCTATTAAAAAAAATATACCAAAAGTCATCTTCGGAAAGAATAAATCTCATTTCTTTTGGTTTTCTGCTACAATCGAAATTCAAGGCCATTTTGGGAGATGTCTGTCGCTGAAGTTATGCACGTAATTTAACGTAGCGAACACGTGTTTAAACATGTTTTCCTGACTCGAACTCTTCACCTCTTACTTTTCTCTTCTCTTTTTATTTATTTTTTTCAGGGTTACTATTAAGCCTCCCGTTCTTTCTTTTTCTCACACTCTTCATGAGAACCCCTTACTCGCTTATCACACCACAGATTTATAACCGTTAACGCCCTATAGTTTTCTGGTGCGTTGGCAGGTCTCTTTTTAAAGGAGCAAGGAGAGGAAAAACCAGTTCCCTCAACAATCAGTAGTGAATGTATGAGTGCGTGAGAGAAGAAGACCCAAAAGCACAGAGTACGCACCAAGAGAGACTCACTGGAAAAAATGTCCCACTTTTCCACAAAGGCCACTCCCTTGTTCGTTAAAGAATGCTACGCCCACGTCGATTTGTCAATTACGACTGCATTACGCCATATTGCGTGCTCATTATGTCACAACGATTAGACTTTTACTTGATCATGCGTGGAATTTAGATGAACAACGTTCCTATTGTAAAGTGTAATTTCAGTTTCATCCCATTCAAGAATGCTGAACATTAATTTATCGCCCATTGAAAATATAATAGATAATGTAAGGGACTGATTTAAAAAAGGGCATGATATTGCACATAACTAGAGCAAAGTATATATCTCTTCTACGTATGATTTACTTTGGAAATGTTGTAATTTTACGAATATTCGTGAAATAATGAGATCTATGATAGCCACTATTAAAGCTAGTTCCTCTTGGAAGACGTACAATTTGAAATATTTTAATATTACTCAATTTGACCTTTTTATCTAGCATCTAATAGAATATGACTATCTTAATAATTAGGTATAAAAATGTCACATTTTCTTGTAATTATACGTTCAGTGAAATGGATGATGAATTTTTTTTCGCGTAAATGTTCCCTGGATAAATTGGCACCATATTTTCATATTTTCAAATATTAAAATGGCATGGTTAAAGTGGACAAGCAAGGATTTTTTTCCTGATATTATAGTAAATCAATTTATGAGCGTGGTCAGAGGAAAATCGATTTAAATCGAATAGGGGATGCATAGATCAAAAAGTGGCAAACAAAATCGGATTAATGCGATGACCCATAAATTGGGTACGCGTGAATAAGATGATACTAAGCATGCGGGAAATTTTTTAAACTTTTTATACAGAGGTGTGCGCCTTAAAACATAAGGACAAACAGATTGAAAAATAGCGACGTGAAAAATCCCTTTAACAGAGTGGAAGAGACATGAGACGTAGTTTAGTAGTAGTTAGAATACCTGGAAAGTGGTAGACCTGGCTTCGTGTCCCAGTTACGTGGCTTTTTCACGCTTCTGTTTGTCCACGAAGACCTTATGTGCGACAATTTCCCGTTAAGTCCTATTACTTTCACCACGGTGGATTTCGTTTTGCTGAACATTTCCTGCAAAGTTCTTTCAGCGGCAGTGAAGAAGTATGTTTGTACTCAGTGGGAGATTTTATGGCTTTGGGTGTTAGACCAAAGATTGTAATAACAATAAAATAATGTGTAACCATATGTGGTTATAGAATCCCTGTTTTCATACATAGTAAATCGTAAGATTAAAATTATTCTTTGACATGAAAACTTTACTGAGGAATTCACATGAATCCTGGGGAAGTAATTGGGCAGGGTCGACCCTAGATATACGAGTATGTACCAGCGGTCCGAACAGGTCAATCCGGCACTCCTTAAAAGAATGAAATCAAATACATTTATGCGATATATTTGTAAAACAGGCAATAATAAAAAAAGTAATCTGGGATAAACTAAAACAATATATTTAATAAGATAATTTGTTTGCTACTCTACTACTGTCCTTACAACGCTAAAATTTACAGAATGGATCTACAAAAAATGGAAGACACAGGATTAATCTACGATTATTATCTGTTAGCGTTTTCAATGCTCAATGTCTTCTGATGTGGAAACTTTGCTACTCCATTGTACGCTTTTATCTTTTTATTGTTAATGTTTACCTCTCAGGTGAGAGAAAATAATTTTCTTTGAATTTTTAATTTAAAATTTAGCTAACATTATCTGTAGGTTTAGGAGGTTTTTCACACCCCCCTTCTGTTTTCCTGCAGTGGATATTTTTTCCTAAGTGCATACGGGACTTAATTTTTTAAATCCACTTTGTAGTTTCTTCCTTTTCTATTATTTAATTCTATTTTTTCTCTCTATCTTTACCCTCTTTTAAGGGTTAGATGTAAGAGGAGACTTTAGTCTCAATCTTGCCCTGAATAAAGAGGTATTCTATTTTATATTATTGGTATCTATTAATTCGTTAAGAACAGAATCCGGGGTTAATGGAATAATTCCACTCACAAATCCTTCCTGATATACATGGTTTTTTATGATAACTTAAATAATTTCGTCTAAATTCAGTTATCGTTTACCTATCGAAAGTTATGACAGCAACATAAATCCTGTCTTTGTTTCTGATCGAAATTTCATCGCTCACAAGCGGTCAAAATAATCCTCGTCCATAGTATGCCCGCGTCTCGGTGGGGTTCTGTGCGGATGCTTCGGAAATCCAACGGAAGCAGAACTTCAATGTAAATAGTAGAAAATAATATTTCGAAACACATGCGCTTGCAATTATCGTTTAATAATTTGTTCGAAATATTTGTTCCCGAATATTGAATGAAGATTGAAATTGTACTTAAAAACTCTAGTGAACTGAACTGCCGCTGCTATCGAAAAGAAGTGGCTCCCTGGGTATTGGAAAAATTTCCCCCGAAATACTTCAAACCCTGAAAATTTTCATCGGGCCGGCTGGAAAAAGCAGGGAAATGCGGTTTAGGGGGCGGAGAGTGGAAGGGAGTGCGGTCACAGGTTGTGTCCTTCGGTGTCTGGAGTCGAGGGTGGATAGGGAGCGTGCCGCCTTAAGGAAATAATGGGGCACGTGCTTGAGCCACTCGTCAGTTGAGACCCATTACAGCGCTTTCTCCCCTTTCGCCTCCATTTACTACCAATCCTCCTCCACTCTTCTCATCCCCAGCATGAACGTCAGATTCACTCCTCTCTCCCTTGCTTCCATGATAATATAGTTGTCGAGCGAATGCGATCTCTGCACTCATTAGGGCATTCCTCCCAGACGTTTCGTTGCCCGCGGCATACCTATTAATCAAATCTAACTTTGTGGCACACACAACCGCGAATTCGTTAGTTTCATTTGTAATTTAAATTTTAAAAAATCGCCGAGTAAGAAATGAAGCATTTGAGTGTTTTCCTCTAATACTATCAGTGAACGACAAAATATCAAACAAAACGCATGTTTTACACAATTACATCTACATCTACATCTACATAAGTACCCTGCAAGCCGCCTTCCGGCGTGATTACTCACGCTTTTCCTATGTTTTATTGCAGAGATTATGCTTTTGATTTTGATTTCTTTCGATTTAGATGTTTTTTTGAAGAAAGAAAAATAAATTACAGGCAAAATCGTTAAAATCATAATCTTGAAGGTAATTTTTCTCATTATAATATTTTATTATATCAGATCATGGGAAAGTGAATGGATTTTTTTAAGAAAGTTACACAATTCTCTAGCAATTTTATTATATCACCCGCCTTTTATCAGAATTGATTATTTAAGAAGAGGTGGTTACTCAACCCTTTCTCATTTACTCAAGACAAAGGAAGCGATTTAATTTTGCTTCTTCACAAAAAATGTATGCATCTTTTGTGAAGAAGCTAGAGGAAATCGCTTTCTTTGTCTTGAGTGACTAAGAAAGGGGTGATTAGCCACCTCTTTTTAAATAATCGATTCTGAAAAAAGGGTTCTACTTGTTAATGTTTGCATTTTATTCGCCTTTCCTATAGAATCTTGAATATGTTCCTTGTCGATAAACTATTGCTGAGTATTATTATTGGGTTTAAGTTTTTTCAAGTCTTGAACAGTACTTTTAACAAGATGCGAAAATTACGATTTTCTACTTAATTTTCATTGTAAATATCGTATAGCCACAAACTCGGGGACAGGAATATGAAAAATTTCGGTGATAAAAATTTCATGAAACGGAATATTACTTCTCAAATTTTCTCTTCACCTCATTATTCCGTAAAAACGAAAATTACGATTCATAGTAATAAATAATCTTTATTGAATGAATGAAAAATTATTTCTATGAATTGCATCTTTTGAACTGCTTGATCCAAAACTTTATTTTTTTAAAGAGATTAACAGTGTAGGAAGGCGGCTTTATTTTCACCAAAAAATCAGATCAAAAAGCGTTGTTTTTGCACAAACTGAAAGATCATTGACCAATATTTAGATACCTAGTTCAAATATCCAAGTGAAGTTTTACCACACCGAGAACTTGTTCAGAGTACTCAAGTGTTTCAATTATCGGTTGAGAAGCTCTGGATCTAATAATCTTTATTAACTAAATTTTGCATAAATGATCGTTTCCTATAATACCCTGATCATGCAATTAATCAAACTTCTTATAATAAGAAGGCGTGCATTTGAGGCTATATGCTATAATTTTAGTATTAAACGTGTAATGAATTTTTACCCTCGGCCTTTCTTCAGAAATAAGGTTTTCTCCAGCATCCTCTACTCTACTCAAAAGGCTTCTTCCCTTTTCTTAAGCTCTTAAAAGCTTGGGAACCGGTCTACCGAGACATGCACGCGAACCAGCACGAGCCTCCCATTCCAACTTCGTCGGACGTCACGCTCCTGCACGGCCGTACTATTTTCGTGGACCACATGAATAGGTTGCGTTAATAACTCCCTCTCCCCAAGCGTACACATTTCTGCTTCTCTTTACTCTCATGTATCCACCGTCAGCTTCGTTACTTTTTATACACAATCTTGTCTTGCTGCACGGCTCGCATTTCTTTTCCGACTTCTTTTCTACTGTGATTTTTTCTCATTCTTAGGACTCTGTTCGAACTTTATCACGGTGTATTATTTTCCGTAGTTTTTCCTCAATAAATAGCTTAGCTGAGAGTCTCCCTAAATTTAGAGTACCTTTTGGCTCCCTTCACTGCTCTTAATGTCTTTACCTTATATGAGACGTAAGGAAAATTGTATAAATTAAATAAGTGTAAATTCTTGCTAAGTATTATTTGGTCCAACGTTTTTAGGTATAAAATTATATGTAACTTTATAGTGTTAATATGTAATGTATATGTAACGTTATTGTGTGTTAATCTCTTTATGAGATTTCACGAAATTAAGAACTTCAAACTTATCCCTATAAAAAATTCACATAAATATTGTAATGCACACATCTAAATATCACAGCTATATTCATTATTGCTATTTGAAATATTAAAAAGGTAGCTACCAAATTGTTTCCTCTGGGTTAGTAAAATTACTCTCATTGATTTCTAATCAATGAAACGGATCATTATTGACCTACAGTACCTCCGAATTTGCGATCGAATTACTGAAAATTACTATTTTGGGCAAAAAAAAGACAACATATCCATAATTTTTGCGGCAGTGTTAGTTGTAGAAATTAATTAGTTCATGCAATTAGCTCGAAGTAACATTCTACAATTTCCTGCATTATTCGCACAATGCTCATCATAATTCAAAGAAAAACCTCCTTTCCAACGAGTGCAAGTGATAACAATGTCTGCGTCTCATAGCTTTTGCGTATCTGTTAAACGCATCGTATAGGAAGATACGATTCGGATGAAGCTCATCACAGATGTAATAATTGAAGTCCTGGAAAATTTCCTGATGATTCTTAAGGCAAGGAGGCATCTTTTGCCTTGAAATTACCCCATTTTTGATTTGCATGTAAATTACAATGTTTTGAACCGAAAACCTTCCATCTACGGAAACCCTGGAGAGGGAACGAGGCTAACTAAAGGAAACATGAAGTAGTATGCCCTTTATTTCCTTACTAAGGCAGTATTTCTCAAAATAAAAAACCCACGTAAATGCGGCACACTGGCCTATAAATGTCGCCGTTCATAGCGTTAATTAATTGCCGAAATGAATGCCATCATTTAGCTTATCCATGCTTCAGTAACATTCTTATTAAGACAGGTATGAGCAAGACTAAGGGAAGAGTAAATGGAAGATGCATTTTCCTCTGTTCTGTACCGAATGATATATTAAATCCAACGCTATTATATACATTTCTTCATCTCTTTCATTTTCTTCTCAGCTTCTCCTTTGCTATCTTCATTTCGCTATCCTCATCAGCTTCGTTTACTGTTCTCACTACGATGTCTCGACTCGTCTCATATCCGCTGGTCTTATTTTCCGCCGCGTGATTTTTTAGTGTCCGCTACAAATTGGCTGAAATTTACGAAAGGCGATTTACGAGCAGTCGAGCCAGCGTGGAATATGTCCAGATGAATGCGCTGCTGTAGGAGTGGCTACAGAAAATAATTAGAAAGCCTTGGCTCCAAACGCTCAACTGTTCTTTATGAAAGTTACTATTCAGGTGCGGGAAAGTAAATAAAGCTGTATCGTACGTTATGTAAATACTATACTATTATATATTGCGTCGAGAGGTAGACCTGTTGATGATTTTTAAGTTGCGGCTAAATTATCTCCTTCTCTTCATGTACTTTATAATTAACGGTCCTTTTTGTGGCAATTTTCTACTGTGTTTAAAAATTAAACACATTTTTATCCATAGTAACCTTTACATTGCCTCTTACCTCATGGTGAAGGAAAAATTACTATGGATTCTAAGTGTTACAATCTGACCACGAAACATTAGATCCATATTCAGACTAGATCTGACCATGAAACACTGCACTGTGCACTTTTCTACTTTTCCTGTGTACTGCACCTTTTCATGTGTATAATATCTGATACCAACTCAAGCTTGCTTGCTACCCTGTGAGCGTCGCAGGTTTTTCACACCCCATTTTCTTCTCGGGCGGTATTCTGGTTGCGGATACTATTTTATGCGCAAAACATCCCCTTTTGTTCCCCTCTGAATATTATTTACGTTCGCTTTATTATTTCCCTTAACCATCTTATGGTTGATGATTCTACTCTGCTTTATCAATTGCCTGTAACGGGATAATTGGAAAGCGGGAATCATAAGTCTCGCCCTAGACTAAGTCGTAATAACATAAGTAAATTGCACGTTTTTCTGTATTTTTTATCCCTAGCCTTTTCTTCGATTTGAATTGTTAGTTTTTTCGAACTAAATTTAGTAGTTCTCTCGTTGAAACAGAGTTTTACCATTGCTGGCGATATTGTGCATAAGACATTTTTGAAGAACGAATATATATTCTATTAAATGGAAAATATTATATTGCTCCTACTCCAAGCACTTGTTCGTTGCTAAGGCACTAGTCGTGAAATACCTCATTACGATATCAGGTTGTAAAGAGGGAAGTAGAAAGACTTCCATATAGGATACGTAAATATTGCAGGATCCTCATGATCACATAACTATGCACTGGTCGTTTTCATAGTGCTATGGCTAGAATTTTATAACTGCAAAGACACGCATACAAATGACTGACGATAAATGCAAACAGCTGCGTTTTCTTCCTATGCTGTTATTACAGGTGCATGGAAGACGATCATCATACGGATTGCATGATGAGAAAAAAAGGGATCGATGACGCGAATCAACAGGTACATTACGATTTCCATTATTTCGTAATCATGACGAGGGCAGAAAACGCCATTGGGATGGCATCGTGGTCTGAAAAGCGTAGTTACGTTATATAAATATACCACACGTAATTCATAACTTAAGTTAGTGCATGCAGATAAGTGCGAGAAGAATCTTCCCAGGATTCATCCTTTACAGTATTTCAGCTCACGATGTAAAGCAGGGGTGGCCAACCTTTTGTAGATCCTGCATAAATTATTTCATTCTTTCTATAATTCTCTATAAATCTTTTATAATTATTTCAGACTCTATGGTAGCAGCTTAAAAGAATTCCAGAAACCACCTAGTTTCCGGAGTTCTTTTGAACTGCAACTAACTCAAACATTAGTCGCAACTTCTATTTTATAGACTCTGCGGTTGTCCCCGTGACTTCGTGCAAGGACTCCACCAAGTTTTCAATCAACCGCATTATTTATTTATTCCCAGTTGGTAAAAATTCATTCTTTCCTTAATGCTTTATTTAATTACCTCATTTTTATTTGAGATGTTACTAATATGCTAAAACTATAATGTGCTAAACTGTAATGATAAACTATAATAAAGTCTTTCTCTAAGATTCAGCGGTAGGTTGTGTTATGCGTTAAGTATGTGTATTTGTGTGTTATATGTGAATTGCGGGAAAAAATAACTTTTCAGTTTTTTTTCTTGATTGAAGACGCCACTTATAATCGTGTGTTGTAAGAACTACTTTTGGCGGATGCACCGCAGTTGCCCATCCTTAATGTAGACAAATTAGTTTCACCCTTGCTCGCTGTTATCTCAACGAACGCAATAATCGATCCTCTTATGAGAGAGAGCATCTTTCGTTGGGAAGGTCGTCGGAGAACAAGCGGATGCAACCAGTAAATAGTCCAAGGGAGAGATGTTGCGCATACCCTTTCGAAAAAACTTGTAGTAGAACAGGGAACGGATTATAACACAAGAACATAAGCAGCTGACTTTCCTTCCAAAGAAGAGGCACCCCAACTCCCTATAATCGCCTCCATATTTCACCTTCTTCCGCGCTCCTCCTGCTTGTTTTGGCTGACGCATTTAGGCGGTCCGTAGGGACCGGATGCATGCAAAACTGCTGGAAAGACGAAGGATAGGTTTGAAAGGTGCGGGCACGCGGAGGGCTTCTTCCTTCCCCTTTGGTAAAAGGGAGAGGGGAGGTCCGCGGAGGAAGTAAGGGCTTTGCTTAAAAATTCCCCTTCGGACCATACTTCAAAAATCCATTCCATCGACCCACCCTCTGCACCCGTTGCTTACGACTGAGGAAGAAAAAAAGCCTTTTCAACGGCGGGACGATCCTTACGCCCCCCCGGTGTCAGTTGACATCCCCGTCTGCCAGGACCACCGAGTGTCTCCCGGGAGGGACGGTCCCTCGCCACCATAGGGGAGTGATCGAGAAGATGTATTATTCACGTATGCCAACAATATTCGTCCGTCAGTACGCAGTCCACCGTCGTGGTGGGCCTTTTTACGACGTCCCACGTCCAAAATGTTGCCAAGGGCCTCTTGTCTCAAAATGAAAGAGAAACAAAAGTGCACGCCAACTTTCGTTTCCGAAATACGAAATTTTCCATTCATGCGTTGGAGTGTGGGAGGCAAAAGAGAAGATGAGAGACGAAGGTAAATTTTTCAGTATTACATTCACAAAGAGAAGCATTTCTGGAAAATGTCGATCATTAAAAATAATTGCGCTGTGGACGCTTAGTATGATATTTATATAACAAAATTATAATCTAGTTCGAATGCTGATAACCAAAGTTATGGAAAAATTGCCATACAAACGTAAAGGGAATTTCGCAGAATTACATCGAGCACAACATAGTCATTAATGAGAAGCCAGTTACGGGAAGAAGAAGGAAAACATCAAACTCTTAATTCTTAAATAGAATAAGAATTTGGAGTAAAAAATTTGTGTTTGAAAATATCGTTAAATAACTAGCTCTAAAACATAAAATGAAAATCATCAAAAGTACGAGCGTTATCATATTATGACAGCCCTTTACTTCACTTCAAAACTTTCATCATCGTTACTCAGCCTTGGTTTACAAAAGAAATCTAATTGATTTTGTTTCCTTTAAAGTATTCGTGGTAATTGATGAGTGGAACGATCTTAGAAACTTAGTCAACTCCATTGTTACATATGTGAGGGAAAATTCTTTTTTCGCAAAATCAAGCCATTGGAATTTAAAAAATATTTATTCTGATCGAAATAGATTGGGGTAAATACGAACGAGGATTTTTTTTCGAAATCGGCATCTGTTTTACCTCTTGCAAACCAGTTTAATTAGTTACTTCCTAGGCCACTCCTTCCTTAAGCGATGGACACCGAGAATTAGTTCCTCTCGATGTCCGAAGCCAAAAATCTCCCTTGGCGTCCAGTCGAGATCCGAAAACAATTTTCTAAATTTTCCCCCGACATGCAATAAATTGCGAAAGCAGACCCGGGGAAGGAGGGTCACTCCCGAGTCAGAAGAAAAAAAGGGAGTCGAGATCATTAAAGGCTTTCTTCTCGAAAGTACTCCCATCCCAATTCTTGACCAAGTGGTCCACTTTGGATCTTGGAGTGTTTCCATCCATCAAGGGGCTGCTACCGTCTATCAGCTAGTACGACGCTTTCTAACCTTTCCTTGCTCGAGGTCTCCCTAGGGTTAAGACCTTCATATGTTGCTCGGGTTGCTCTCCACCGTGGCTCCTGACCTCAACCTTTCCCTTGACTTGGACAGCTGTTGGGATGCGAAACCGAGGACAGATAAAGGTTCCCATCCTCCGTGAGCGACTTTCACTCTATTTCTTGTGACATCTTTCACGTTCTTCGATATTACCGTTTTAATTTCGGAATTCGTATTCTTGAGGTTTTTAAATGGATTTAAATAGAAATACTTTGAACCATTACTTGGTTGAATTTGATGAAACTTTCTCTGACACATCTTCTTTGCTCCAAAGAGAGGACCTCGGACGCATGATTTTGGAAGTAATTTTAATTACGTACATTGATAATGCTCTTTGCTAGAGAAGGCCGGCGTATTTTCCTTCCTATTTGGTTCTAAAGTAAAAATCTATGCTAATTTACATGTTTGAACTGATTTTTAAAGTGTTTGAAGATTATGCTCTCAAAAGATGTACGAATTATTAGCATGGAGTTCCGTTAAATCTACCAACATAAAATAATGAAGATATTTCCATTAGGGTATAAAAAATCTTTTACGTTTACGGTGTGTTGAAAAAGAATGTAAATACAATGATGACGGTAGTAATAATATCAATAACTATTGAAGTAATCTCGATATAAAAAATAAAAATCTGGCATTAGATTTCAAATGGAAGCTGTATCGTTCCATAATATTGAGCTCTTCAGTCCGTATTGTTATTGCGTGAAGTTGATCTTTTCCCCGAAACTAAGTTTTCATCGATTGACGGTAATATTATGCTTTTTTTATGATAATCAGAACTTAGACCTTTAAAACATTAACAAGATATCAATTTATTCAGTATTAATTCTTAATTAATTGAGAGAAACAAATTCATTCTATAATTACTTTTATATTTTTTCTGATATAGACTCACGATGCAGGTTTTTCTTGGAAAAATTGAATAATCCTCACGTCCTTCAATATTATTTTAAGCATTTATTAATGATATAATAGTTAATCGATTACATCACAATAATTTTCCCTGAAATTCCTTCTATGGAATACTCTAATGTTCGAGAAACGTTAATGATCGTAATTAAGAGAGATCGAACCGCCCTATCCCTTTGATATGGCGCACGCTGGGGAAATAACTCGCTGTTTGCCTCTGCTTAGTCTACGCTGTGCTATAGTTAAAGCAGCTCTAGATAATTTATATGCGTTAAGCATCACTGAAATAATGGTCTTTTCAAAGACTAACCCGTTAATTTTATGTTATCTCAAGAAACTTGTATCATTATGGTAAAAGTTATAAGAAATACAAGGAGAAGGATGACAGTAGGAACTAACTCGGTCGAAAGCTTTTTCATTTAATTAACTGCACCATTGAAATTCATGGGAAAGGAATTAAACTTTTCATAAATGAAGTAAGTCGGAATGCAGTGGAGATAGAACTCTGGTAGCCTTGTCTCATCAGGTGTTCTGGTCACGGAGTGGCGACTGCCGGGTATCACATGTGATGCGAGAAATTCAATCTCATATAAAGAAAGAGGCCATGATAGAAATGGTATAAGAAGAGATTGGACGTTGAGTAGGAGAGAAAGCGTGAGGAAGGAATTATTTAAGCTGTTCTTCGTTATTTAGGTCATTCATATTGAGCGTAGGAGTAAGAGGTAACAAAAGAATGGCTTCTCAGGGGACTTTTTTCAATCTACAGGAATTACCCTGCTGTCCCTTGCACGTTTGTCTTCAAAGGATATTAACAGGTCTATTGTTTTACAATTTATTCAAAGTTCATTTCTGAATTCTTAATGCCAGGTCGAATAGATTTTGCTTTAAATCGTAGACGGGTCATTTCGCTCCAAGAATTACCGATTGTCGACATTTATCAAGCGGGTCCATACTCCTGATATTTTACCTTCTGACCACAGGCTTATTTCATTTTATTGAGAGCATGTGCAGTTTACATACCGATAGTCTTACATATTTCGATAAAACGGCTGATTTTGTCGTGCTACTCTATAAGAAGCGAAATTATTTAAGATCATACAGTGGCAGTGAAAAGCTTTCATCAGTTTTCAAAGCAATGATTGACTGTTAGAAAAGATTTTAACCTCCTATTTCACAAAAGCTGGGAATTCTTTATCTGAAATTTTTATGCTATATTTTCAAAGGTGGAAACGTATACAGTAATACTGATTATATAGTAAGCTGAAAAACATCATTTAGATATTACTTTGTGCTTACGTCATACAAACTGATAACAACTAAGCGGAAATTCTTCTGCGGATATTCAAGTGATTACGAGACCGTCAACTTTACAGACGTAAGGTGTTACTGTAAAAGGTTTTGATCTATAAACTGGGGAAGAGTAGTATAAAGAATTATCTTATGAAGAAATGCGATTAGAATTATATTAGATCCGGAATCTTTAGTTCTTTTTGACGTTGGTCGATACGTTAAGAAATCAGAACAATTTGCTCAATGGACACTCACCAATTTTCCTGGTTATTCCACATGGTACGATATTATAATAATTAATCACCACTTATCTCAATGAATAATATGTAAATATTCGGTCAATAACCAATTTTGTAAGGCAATTTTCTTTTGTGATTCCATTTGACAATCCATCTACTAGATCTTCTTTGCCGAAAAGAGCCCCTGCGTTCTTTTACGTTCTTTTTTTGGCAGTGAATCAAAGGAATAAAGAGAATGACCATAGAGAAGAGGAATCAAGAGATAGAGCGGTTGTAGAAGGTGCGCCCGCACGTGTCTGAATCCAACCTGCGGGTTAACTGTTGGGTATTCCAGAGCGAGGAATGTCTCATCGCTCTTGTATGAAAACGTTCGCGTTACTCGACCTGTTTACCAATCAGTCATAGATCTGTGGGCGAGTTCGTGAGAGTATTCACGAAAGATGATGTTTTGTTTTCCGCGTTCGATAAGCGGAGTGTCCCATTCATAAAATCGGCAGTAAACTGTGAAATCGCTGTACATTAAAATCTGCTTCTCTGAATATCAAAGCGCGTTTTTTACGATTTGGTCTGCGCAAATCACTTAATGGTTACTGAGATTAGGTTGAATTTACTTTTTATAGAAGCGCCAAGCTTACTTAATGCCAGAGCAGAGATATTGAACTATTGAATTATTCTTTCAAGTTTTTAGCTCAGTTAACTAATTTTGCATCGCCGTTATACAAACGTTATAAACGCAAAAATAAAGCAGCCTAACCTGATGTAGTAATTGCTTTTTTTAAATTGAGACAACAACAGTGAAACTGTTACTCTCACTTTAAAAACACTGGCAATTCCTAATTCTCAACCGATGCCTTTAGGTATTAATTTACTGATTATGACTGTGCTGTATGACAGTGTAATATGACAGTGCAGTAACCCAGTGATAAGAAATTCAGCGGGTTATGAAAGGGACCAGCAGATATAACCACGTAGACAGATATTAAGAGTAGATTACGTACCCTAAAGACCATACATAAAATTTAACCTCCCGTTCGAAGGACTAAAATAAGTAAATACTCGATTTGGATATAACTATAGAACAATGGAGCGCTCTTCCCTTCGTTAATGCGACATTTCCTCCCCGACTGCGAAGCGAAGCTGATTAAAGCTATTAAAATATATTAATTGGATAAAATTCGGATATGGTTCGTAGTGTTCCATATGCATTGATTATTTTCATCAAATATCTAATAGTTTTACTATGAACGAATTCATGTACGGTATTGTGTAATACACAACCACTCTCACATGATCCTTCATCCACTCGCGGTGATTGCATGAAAGAATAATAATAAAATTCCTCTGTGGCAAATTCGATGACATTTACATATCCGAAGAGTAAATACTTTTCTGAAATATTCCATTTCATCAGAGTTATGTGCTGACTTAATACCTATTGACATCTAACAAGATGTAAGATGAAGCTGATTCCAAATCCTAGATTTTGTATCTATCCACATTTATTTTTGAATCGTGCACTCGAAGGTATCACGGAGATGTTGTGTCGGCAGTGAGGCATTCTTCTCTACAAAAAAAGCTGCGCAATTAATATCTTAGTTTCCTTTGTATCGACTCGAGATTCCTTCACGCCTTTCAGTTTCGGATCGGCTGAATGCTGATAAATTTTCATTTGAAAAACGCACGCCTTCTGCCAAGAATTTCTTCTGAAGGTGTGCTTGCGCCGCGATGACAACGGATCCGTGACGGAAACAATACTTTGAGTTGGCGTCCCTCATCGTAAATATTCGACTTGTAGCCAGTGCGCGTTTTATGTCTCGCCTAAGAAGATTAAGAAGTGTCCAGTGAATCTAAGATCCCGTTGCAGGAAACTCCAGCACTAGGGAAAAAAGTTTTAATTTTATTTGCAAGCGTCGAAACGTTCTTCGTGTTTACTTCCTCTTCGCGGAACGATCTGAAGCTGTCGATCGATTCCTAGTTTACAAATATTTACTCTCGACATCAAAGCAAAGCCTCCTTTGAGGGTAAATAAGCCTTCACTTAAGTCAGCCGAATATATTTTCCCAAGTTGTAGATATTCTGCGCTTAATTTACCCATTTTCTGTAAGATTATGTCTCACAACACTTTTAAATTGCAAATAAATTCGATCCGGCAGTTTTTGCGTCCATAGAAACCCTTTATCCGTCGACACGATCCGTCTGTTTTATCTGGAGTATCCGTGTTAAATAAAGTTTATTTACGACTCGTAAATGTCTGTACAGCCATCCTGACCCCATACTCAGTTCTGATGGATTAAGTGAGGAAGATATTCTTTCACTATTCGTGCACTGCTCATCAGCGGCATATTCAGTAGGGAGCTTGAGGATTACCCCCCCTTTGAAATCCTTAAGAAGACGGTTTAGGTCTCCTTCTAAGATTTTAAGCGATGAGCAACCTATATTTGATCTGATTTAAGAAATCCGCTGTTGATTTTCTTCTCAAAATTTCCTCGATTTAATCTAAAGAAAATTTAATCTGATATTTCTTATTTTAGAACAGTCTTCTTTAGTCTATATCCAGCATACTTACCCTAGAAAACGAAGTCATGATGGTGGCTCTGGTAATGGTAATGGTATCGAGGTTAAGGCGCCTTAACCACTAGGTTGTTTGCGCCCATGGAGGCTCTGAATACGCTACTGCTGCCCATCACTTAATTGTTATGTTTACCATGATATCAAAGTGACCCAATCATATCGTAATCGCTTTCACCGTAGTCGAAGGCGTTGCCCACTTGGCTATTCGGGAGCCTAACATATCATTGAGAAATGTTTAACCTCGGCATAATCGAACAATCATTCCTTGGGTTAATGCTCTCAGATTTTAATTTCCCAAAGCAAAAGTCACTTCAATATGGTAGGTGTACGTACAAAATGTTTTTAAATTATCTAAACGAAAAAAATCATTACTTCGCTTAAAAATTTGGTGACCTTACCTGACGACCGATCTTTGTATAATTTATGGTTTTTAATAAAAGAATCAGTGGAATACTTTAACATTGAATGATGGCAATATCATGTTATTTCCTGCAGCATTTAATTTACGCATGATGTACGCATCTCTTTTCGTTGGCCATATGTACGTATCTACATAATTTCTTTACCTTTGGAGTATTCGGCCTTTCCCGAGTCGACGATACTTTGGTACAATCTCCCTTCTCATTGGAATAATCTTACAAATCGCAAAAAATCTACAGCGTTTCTCAGAGAAAAATCTAAACATCTTCATCTGAGGGGAAAATAGATTTATTTATACTTATATCATCATTTTACAAGCAAAAATAAACAAGCGACCTTGGTCTCAAAGCTTAAACATAATTTANGGGTGAACGTAATTGCTAACTACTGGGTCATATGAGAGGCTGTTAAGAGTGCAGGTGCGAATCATTCCAAGGGCTTTTAATTATCTCCTCTCTCCATCGAATACGTTAGCTTCATCTCTTAAATGTTAACAATGGTTGCAGCCGATATGGATATACTATATATATTATTTGTTACACATATATTACTTTTAATACCGTGTTGTTAATATTTTAATTAGTTTTAGATCTTAAGACTGTTTACAGATTGCACATTTCATTGTATTTGATATTGAAATGTATTCGTAGAAATTTCATACTTTGTGGTGTCAGCGACCGTGACTTCAATGAATAATATTATGAAATATCCATTACTATGCTCAGTTCGAAATAAAATATCGGTGAAGAACTTAGTGAATTAGCATTGCATGTCTTTTGCATGACAAACGAACCTGATAACGTTATTAGTATGGAAAACGAAGTCGTATAATTTTGTTTCTAGGTTTATAAACGATATATACATTTGTACATCTAAGGTTGTGGGGCATTATCAAGCAATGATCGCAGTTTTGGAACTAGTATTTATTTTTATATCATGTGTACTTTAGGTACTCCAAATCTTTAAATTTAGTGGATGCTATATAATAAATGAAAAATCTTAATCGCTGGAATCTTACAGGTGTTTTTCATAGATAACAAGAACTGTATTAGAAGCACATCGCACTTCATTTGCAATTGTTTACAATTGATAACACATTTAGAATGTAGTGAAAACTTACAGGAGCTCAATTTAATAATGCTAATAAGCAAAAAAGGCTTCTACTACGATTATGATCAACTTCATAGATTCCACATTGTCACATTTATGAGTGCATGAGGCTTTTCATTATTAAATGCAAAATTCCTCTGTTGCATAATTTTATTTCATTTCCTTTAACCTATAGAATTGTATTACACGCAATTGATATTGTATTTGAGATGACAGTTATTGTTGTAACTTTGTGATATATCTATTCCCATCGTGTTTAAATTTTAGGGAAGCTAGAGACAACTGTAGAATTTATAATTGAAAAAAAGGCAGAAAATTAAGAATTGTAGAAAAGAGAATATAATAAAACTGATTTTTAAATTACAGCTTTTTATGATTAAGTATGCAATCTGACCTAGTCAAAGCCGAATCTATCGAGTTTAGAAAATTCTCTGTGAGATTTAGAGTAGCCTTGTTCATCTTGTAACTCTGACATTCAGTTCCATATTTACATTGAAGTAATCGCAGTCTCTAAACATTCTTTTCATTTGCACTTCTCATCGTCAATTCTTCGGAATCTTCATGTATCAAACTCGTCACGCTACACCGGATAGACGTAGGAAAACGGCGGCCCTTTATAAGAAGGAGAAACCTTTATCTTTTGCTGCAATTCAGGGACTCTCTTCTCCGACATTCGAAGTCGTTTTCAAGGAAAGAGATGTTATCTAGCGATCGAGAAGGCAGACACTGTACAGATATAGCACTCTTGCGCGCGCGGAAGTTTTCCTTCTCAAATTTTCCTCATTCTTCTCAGAACGTCCTTCATTCCACCTTGCATAAAGAAAGGGTGATTAAGACGAAATGCTCGGAAGATGTCATAATTATCCTGGCGAACGCGCGGAGGAATCCGCCGCTACTAGATGCCGATGAATATGCAATTCGAGGTAGCGTGTTACCTGGAACGCCCTCAATGTTTATGGACCGGCAAAAGAGTTGGGAAAACAAGATACTGGACCTCCCTAGTTGTGCGGTTGTTGTGACGTACGAAGAGGAGGCGCAAAGCGAGTGTTCCCAAACAGGACTTCGCGGTACATTCTCTTGTGGTGGACAATAATAAATGGCTCGTTTTATGCGAGGGACGAAAATAGATTTTAAGGAGAAAATTAGATTGCAAAGAGCGTTAAAAATATGTGCAGAAGCTAAATGGGTGGGCTAAGTATGGCTGGAAGCCAGAGTGCCGGGAGTAATTTCCCTTACTTTGAGAGAAGGTTAGCAAACTTTAGCGCGTAAACTTAGACTACTTTACCCAATCATTTTGGGTACAAACATTTAAGGCTATCGACTCAGAGGTACAGAAATTGAAGGCTTGTACGAAACTGTCAGAGGAAAAAATTTTATTTGACTTTAGTTTTTAGCTGTGTGTATCAGTATGGGCGTGGGCTTCTGAATCATTGATATTCCGACCTCTTCCCGCCAAATGAAAAATTTGGAAATGTTTTTTATCCATTGATATCTCAAAGGAAAATAAACAGTCAAATTAATCCAATATGCTGAAATATTCCTCTCGAACCGGTAAAAGTTTTGATGATGATCCTTTTCATTCCATTTGTTGGTAATGCGCCTGTCTTCGGTATGACCCGATAATCTTCTGCGTTGGACTCCACGTTCGTGTCGTTGGGTTTTCAAAATATGAATCACGGTTATGGGAAATGTAACACCCAACGTAAGATGTGATATTCCAGTTAAGAACTTCTTTTATTTTCGTGAGATTTCGACACGACCGGGACTTAAATCCAGGTCTCCCAGTCCTGTTGCTATATTCCACACCTGTTATTCCTTCGGATATAGCCGCTCGGCTCTTCCGTGCTTTGTTATTCACATTTCCCTTATTCTTGCAAAATTTAACATTTTGCGTGAAATGCACTTATCCTGCTTTGAGAAGCTGAATATGAATTTTCACGAATTTCCGTCTATTTTGCTCAATTAGAAAACGGTAGAAAGGTTCTTATTTGCCTTACCCTTGAAATAAATATATCTCTCAAATATGCAGAATCCACCCACCCCACACAAACTTCAGCCTTCACATCGTGGAATCTTGATATACATTGATAAAATAAATGTCTCCAAGTTATACAGTTTCCAAAGATTTCATTCAATGACCACCTGATTCAACGTAACAGCTTCATAATCTAGAATATGCTTACACTTAACACATTTTCAGATTTTGTTTAGTTTCAATCCTTCTCTTAAAATTGAGGTCTAATTTCATAATTTTCCCCGTGCGCATTATGCTGTCTATGCATCATATGTTGGCTTGGGTAACTACAGAACTTAACGACTATGAGAAAAAGTTGTAACATTTGCGTTCACTACCTACCCGTGGCATGGGCAGCAGAGGCCTTATCCTTAGGCGGCTTCTCTTTGAGGCAACCTGTCAAAAATAAATTATCTTCCAATATTAATTTTTCTCTGAAACCTTCAAGATCAAGAATTATTTCGGTGTTTATACAATATTGTAGCAGTCTTATACATGGTTCACTAACGCGTATTTTCAAAATTTAAAAGATACTTATCTAGTGCCTGCCAAATGAAATCTTTCCCTCTCTCTTCCAAGAGCGTTGATCAAATTAAATTAAATGCGTTTAATTTGTACTTAATCGTAGCGTGGTTAGGAAATTCCTCCATCCATGATATTCACTTGGACGCAACTAATATATTATCGTTTACTGTGGGTGTTCACTACCCACTGGAGTGCACACGAGTTCCGAATAAGGGTTGCAAGTGCCACCGGATCACGAATTTCGGAAAACTCGGCCTTACCAGGGAAGAGGATATGATGACTTTTGTTCAGATCTCCACCCTTTGCAGACTTTTCTTCATTCCACCTACGCACTCTTTACTCTTCCATCAAAAGGGCCGTCGCTTTCTTTCTCTATCCCTGAAGGAGGCGGTTCCATTGACTAAAAGGATCCGTGAAAAGAGGGAAGTTGGAGGGGAGTATCCTTGTAGATGGAAGGGTAAAAGAGGAGGGCGATGGGGGATAAGAAAGACAACAGACCACCACTTTCCTGCCACAATAGAGGCGTCCGCCTACCTGATGGCGGTGTCTAACGAACGCGGCAGTTTTCTTAGATGTCTCCAGGAAGAGAGGGGGACGGGGAGAAGCGTGTGGACGTATGAGAAAGAGGGAGAGGAAATGAGAGGGAAAAGAAGTAGAATGTTCAGTGGAAAAAAGTTTCTTTTGTGGTTTATATTAAGAAAGTTCTAAGGACAGGAATGAAGGATCGTTTTGTTTTGCCTCACAAAACGATTTCAGTTTTTTTCTCTCAGCTGTCATAATGAGATGGCTCTTCTTTCAGAGATGATTGGCAAAGTTTTAGTTTGGCATGGAATGGAGAGCGAGGTACGGGATGAGGAGAATTCCATGGCTTCGTGATTTCGATGAAAGATGCAAATGGGCGTTTAAAGTTTTCTATGAATATCCTTTAAATTATGTATGTACGGATATTCGAAAAATATTTGCCAATAGTAACTCAGAAACTGTTTACATTTACAACTGTTTGCATCTTTGTCACCTCATTTACGTCTAACTATATGACTAAGTTTGGCAAAAAAATTGATGCAACAAAAACGGGATAACTCAACAAACACGGGATAGCTCAACGGACAGAGCACCCGACCGGCAATTGGGAGACCCGGGTTCGATTCCCGGTCCCGTCACCAGGACGTGCTCGAGACCTCGTGGGAGAAGGACGTGTCTTAGTTAGCTCCAAGTGAAAGGGTAGCAGGTTAGTCATGGCGAAGGTAAGTGGAAAGGTTGAGGGTTTGAAGTGCCGTGAGTGTAATAGGAAGCTAAGGGTTGGGGTTCACTGTGAGCTTTGTGATTCTTGGTTTCATACCAAATGTCATAAAGGGAATATTGATGATTGCGAAACTAATGAATGGATGTGCAACTNGGAGGTTTTGGGGGGTTTCCCTCCCGACTTGGGTGAATACCAGGCAGGGTATTGTATTTCCTTCTCCCCCTGAAAAGATGACTACCACCTGGCCTGGAGCCTATTTGTAGTCCTATGGTGCAAATAAACAAATAAACAAATAAAAGTCTTTTGACCTCGCAGAGATTTTAAATTAATGGAGAATTTAATTAATTTCAACACCAAATGGTGTTGAAATCAATTTATTTGCCAAACGTAGTCATAAGGCAACAGGAAACAGCAGAACCGGCTGCACGCGACTAACAAACCTTACTTTGCCCATCTTTGCTAAAGATAAAGTGATAATAGCTGTCAAGGAAATTATTACATTCGGTTTTAAATGTAATAATGTATTGTTTTCCAAACGATATTCTTTGAGTGACCATCTTTACATGAGCCGTCTCCATCTCATTAATTTCAATCTAATATACAAGTTTGCTGAGTAAATTTTATTCTTCCTCGTGTTATTCGTTTTCGTTATTTATTGGCCTACTCTGAGAATCGTGTAAAATAATGCTATGTTTGTGAAACGTTTTCCATGATCGCAACTGAAATTGATAGGATTTCTATGTTGTTTAATGAATTACTCAAATGTTGTAGTTGCTGATAATTTTGGAAGATCTATCTTTCACGCGAGGAAATATTAACAGTCTATGGGATAAAATTTTTAAATTCTTTTAATTCAGAAAATATTTTTAATTGTTGAGGAAATTACACATGTTTTAATGCATTAGATGAGTCGTCGTGAGGAAGTAATGTAACTCGAACAAAAAGTGTTTTTAGTAGGCTTTGCGCGACCTGTGTTTGTCTTAGACTCAATCTTAAGCCTGACTTAATCTTTTTAATGGCACATCAAAGTTAAATAAACATCTTTTACATTAATATGAAGTAAACATTTATACATTAATTTTTTTCGAACCTTAACTCAAATTAGACGCTCTCGTAAGTCTGGATTTACTATATGCAGTCGTTCGGGATGCTAATTTTATTTCCGTGATGGCTAAAAAATCTAATTCGCGAATATATGATTATTTAAATAGCATACTGATTTAATGCACTGGTAGCTAGTTTAGGATATTGACTTAAGGTTAGAGTTCACTAACAGAATAATCAATAGTGGCGTAAAACAGTTGAGATTCGTAAATATCAATACACAAAAATAGGAAGATGCGAAAAATGGCGACTAGGGCTTGCGCATAAGAGTGTGAAAGACACACTGCATGCTATATAGTTGTTAGAAAGTGGGAGAGCTGGGTTCTAGTCACAGTCATATCGCTATTATTCACATATGTTTAACTTCGGGATTTGAGGCCTCACCTCTACTTGCGATACCAAACACCTTTTCCTTTTCTAAAATATCAATTATTTTGATGGGAAATTTATCTCATTCAAGCCGAAATACGTTTTAGAAGTATTTATAAACTTGTTGAAAAACACTCAAAGTTTTGCATCGATACTACCGTCACATTTTGTGCTGAACACTTATTACCGCTAGCGGCACACTAGTGACACCGTTCATAGTTTGGAACACACTGATCTAGACTACGGAAAAGTAGTAAATGTTGTCGATTCATATGAACTACTTCTCCGACTCATGCCATTGTCAAAATATAAATATTACAATTTTAATGAGTATGCAGTACGTATATTTACCTGCGTGAAATTATTTCAGGAAGAGAAAACAGGAAGTTCATACGTGGAGTACAAAGTTTGGCGGCCATATGCTCCACTTTTGCCACTGCATAAGCCCTCTTATTCTACAAACAGCTTCATTTATTATATATTTACTCTATGACTTAGTTTCTCCTTATGCATTGGAAAACTGATTTGCTTTATTTTTATATACCTGTTAGTTTCTCTATAACTAAGGTTCATTTCCGACTTCTGGTAAAGCTTCCAAGGAGGAATTGGAACGCTTAAGGTGCAGAGGTATGGCTGCCAGTCATAGAAAACTGGTCGACTAAAATATATTTTAATTTAATTAGATTGTATGTTATCAGTAGGAAAATGACCTTTTACCTTTTTAATTTTATGGTTTATTGACAGCAAATTATAGTCATATTTTTAAGAGCAATGATGAATGAACTCATGGCATAGTTATGTCGTACAAGAAAAGTTAATATTTATTATATTACATTTTTTTACTATTACGCTTACATGAATACGTCTAGAAGAGGGAGTGTTTATTCCATCGCCTGCCTAACTCTTTGCTGTCAGTAGAACATATATTAGGACATGAACATTATCTGAAATAAGAAGAGGATGTATTTAGGTTATAAGCTTTAGCATTTTCACGCACAATGTAATCTATAATTGTCCTGAAATGGGCATTCACGTAAGAGACATTTCTATCTTCTGAGAAATGTGATTATTATGGGCATAGAAATTGGTTCATGTTGAATTAAAATTCGTCAAAAAGTCACTTCTGATGGTGCCGCGTTAATAGCAAAGAGTTATATGTGCGAATTATTTGACATGGGGATTTGTTATGGTCTCATTCCTCTGAAGGAAGAATTAGGAATGATATCCGTAATACTTTGTTTTTGATTGAAGTTTTTAAGCATATGTGAATTAAAGTTTGTATTTATCAAAAATATTTTTTTGAAACCTTTTCATTCGTTTATAGAGGTTTTCATTTTCCTATGTTAGAGGGAATTAGCCATAAATGTCATAACGAAAAGCTGAGAATTTTATCTTGCTCCTTCTATTACATACTTTGTCTATTGCTTGTGTGATACGATTTTCTTTTGTGCCCAACAGGAACTCCTTTCCTAACGCTTCCTTTTTGCAGAAAGTTTATTTTAAGAGAATTGGTTGCATACTTTCAATCTTCAATCGTCCGCGCCTTTCAAATCAACTTCAATCTCATACTCGTGTCGCTAGAATAGTCCTACGTTAGGAATGACTTCACACCTTCATCTAGATGTAAGTTTATTCTCGAAAATGACCTTCCATGTAAAATCTTAAAATATAACTTAGGTTCCTCAGAAAAATATGGGCCACAAATACTTCAAATCTCTTGTTCTCTAATAAAACTTTATCAACTTGATTGGTCGGAATATTTACGAATTCAGAAGATTTTTCCTCTAAGTTTTCCCTCAGATGTCTTTTACATCGTGAGTTTTCTTTTATTTTCAAGGGCGAATAATATTTATAATCGTATCTCAAAGTGAGCTTGCAGTTTATTTAGAAGAGAACTGGCTTTAGCGTGTTCTCCGCCAAGATAACCTTTTCTGCTAAATTTTGCTCACAATTTATTGCATATCTGATCTCAGGGCGAGCGTTTTCTCTTTCTGTCATTCATACGTTGAATCGTACTGTGGAGGCGAGAATTCAGGGACTAGTGTGATAGTCAAGAGAAGGTCACTCGTTCGATACAACATATGACCAACAAGATTAATATTTGTCTTTGTAAAACAATTTAGGATAGAAAGCTTAGGGAAATCGGCTACGATAAGAGGGCAGTTCTCATGAAATCGTCATTGGAGAAAAAGAACTTTTCGTTGCGATCCGGTGATATGATATTATATTTTCATTTATCCACGATAGTTGATTTTCGCATGTGTATGTTCAACCGCAATTTCTGTTTTTTTTTCATATAAAAGTATCATACTGAAAAATTTTACAACTTTCATTGTTTGCAATAAATACGTAAGACTTTAATTCTAGATCCGATCAAACACTTTCATGTTTCAATGTCATATTCCTAATGATGACTTATCTTTGAAAATTCAATTTAATCCTATTTGATGGAATAGGATCGAAAAGTAATATTTTTATTTACATTTTTCAATATATACTCTAAATTATTTTATAATTTGTTTCTCAACTGACCGTTAACAAGAATGTGGAGAGTGGAGAGTATTCAGAATCTATACGCTATAATATCCCTACATTTGAAGGACTTTAAGTATCAGTTTCAAAGTTAAATAGGTTTATTCCTCTTTTTATTATTGCAGGCCTAAAATTTTCTGATTCGACGAAGCTTTATTAAATATGGATTATGATATTAAATATGTTCCTAGACAGTGCTCTGGCTATTGAAATTTTTGATGCATCTCTGAAGTAAAAATTTGGTTACAGTTTTGAAAGACATTTACATTGAAAATGCTGCTTGCATTCGAAGTAAATCTCGGAAAAAAGATTCAATTTTCATGAAAGTTATCGTAAATTCTTATCTTACACTTCACAAGAGATTTTAGAAGCCCAAATCCCATATGGGGAAGGAGAAGGGTTTTTTTTGTGTAAATCGCTGAATTATAATTAGGATTACACTATTCTAATAATTGTCTCTATCCAGTATAACGTTTAGCTTCTTTAATGTATATTTAACTTTCCTTTTCTATTCTTTAGGTAAGTGATTCATATCTATTAGTCGGAGGCAAGGAATTCCTTAGATGCTCTGCCATGTCGAATCGTAAGGATTCTCATGGGACACATAAAAGGTAAAAAATAAAGTTTATATTTTCTTTTTGTCACCATTTAATTCTATCAGCTATAAACGACTCCATTAACGAACAAAAGCGCCTGAGAATTTAAAGTGCATGTAATGAAAAAGAAAATAGTTCGTATGAATTAATGTGTTGCCACATTCCTGAAATCCTACTTATTGGAAGATTACTAGTGACCTTGCTTAGTATCCATAATTTAGAGTTGAGTGAATTACGACTGTTTTGCTGAAGACGTTTCGAAATTTCACTCGTTAATCAACTGAGCGCTGAAATAGATCGAATTTCAATATCAGACTGACGTATTTTCCTATGATCGACATTAAATTTAAGGGCTGTGCCACAATAATTTCAAGGGCAAGTATTGTTAGCTAGAAATAGTTAAGGTTGAGTAAGTTTAGTAGAAGTCCTGCCGCATGACTGACGAAGAAGTAACAAGAATTTGCAAACAACACTAGGTTTAAATGATTAACTTATTATTATTCTTTGGTAACAAGTTTCTTAGTGATGATTCCAATTTTTTGCAACTCAATCTTTATATTATATGAAAAATTCTTCTCTCCGTTAAAACGAAAATCGATCAGCTATTTAATGAAATGCTTCAACGTGATAAATTAACTTCTGTTACGCAAATTTACTGCACTCAACCCTGAGTTCTGTGACTGATTATTATCTACAACGACGCCCTTTCTGGACATTATAACTTGATGATTTGAAATTTCTGTAGAAAATCGTTCAATAAAATCGGCAGTCATACGTTTAATGTAATAAGGATCAAGTATTTTAAGCCATTTCTGAAAAATGTTAATCTGCTTCCTATCCACAGCAAACTGTAGAAAACCAATCTAATGAAAGTTAAGAGTTTGCTAAGGTTACTGAAAATTCCGTGCAACGAAACCACAAAGATCGTACCGATACCTCTTAAAATATGCCTTTGGCACAACTTCAGGTAATGGTACTGCGATGTGAGCAACACACTCGGCTTCACTTGGCTACCACCGCCCATGAGGTGCTCTGCCCACGCGGCGGGCGCTGCAACCGAACAATTTGAAGACGACTGGAGACCCACTCCCATACCTCTTCATTACCCTGAAAATAATATGCAATATCGCAATGTAAATAGGGTACCCGCCGCCGACTCTCCGAATTTAACCTATCCAGCTCTCCATATTTTCCGCACTTTACGGCACCGGTACAGCCCTTAAACAGCCTTGCGCGATTTGTTTAGTAAACGGGCTGCTAAAATTCACTCCGCCGCGATAAATTAAGCCTTACTCAGAGGGACGTACGGTTTAAACTGGACCTCGCGTGCGTTCTTCTTTGAGTGAGTACGCTGCACTCGCCCACTTTCTTTCCTTCGAGTTGATTTTTAAAAAGTCATCTTATACTTTCTTCCAGCGCCCCCTACGGTGTGCTGGTTTACAGCCAGCTCCATGAAGGGGTCGGTCGTTTTTTCTGCTCTCGTCTTAATTGGAATAGGCCCTCTAAACGGAATTTTGACTGCATTACGACCCACCCAAAGAGCCCACCGTCATCCGCCATCATCTTAATTCCACCAATCTCCGTTTTGCTTCTCTCGGTACCGTCCTTCCTCCAGATCCGTACATGAAACTAAATATCTTCTTGAAGGAATGCTTTGCTTATCAGAAATTAACAGTACAAACCAATGCAATTCCAATCGCAATCAAGGGATCGAAAAGATGTCGAAAAGATGTAGAAAATATATAGTCAGTCCCACTTAGCGTTTACGGTGCCCGTTTTTAACCAACCACCCGAATCTTTTCCTGTGAATGCAGAGCAAATAAAATGATGAACTACTTTTGTCGGTAAACTGTTTGCCGTTTCTTTTTCCTTTGATATATAAATGTTACGTAATAGAATGGCTCCTTTACTTAAAGAAGCGATAGAAAGAGAAACCATAATAGCTGTAAGGATGTAAATTATAGACCAACCGTTCGTGATATATTGTACAGTGGTATTATCGTGGAAAGGTAGTGAGACAGAGGCATTCGCGTTTTAAGGTCATGTAATGTCAGTGTCCATATGGCGGCTTCGGGCTATGACAGAATTGCAATAAACGGAGGAGGAGATTTGATGGGGTTCCAAGGGAGGGAACAAGTAATTAATTAATGCGCATTTAAAATTCAAATTAAACCGCATTAATGCGGTAAATGGTAGAAATAAAATAAAGGACAGTTCAAATAAGTTGGAAAATTTTACAATTAATATCATCACTACTGAAGGAATTTAAGAAAAATCATATTTAATGGGTTTTGGGGGTCTTTGAATGTGGGTTAACGAGGTTACTTTGTAACTCTGCAATATTAGGTGGAAGGATGTTAGTGTTCCGTTGTAGATATTGTTAGTGGGGAGGCTGTATGGGGTGATTGCAAATAAATAACAAATCAAAAAATACGAAAAGCCAATACTTACGAATCGTTGGGTCTCCGAAAAAAAAACATGTGAAATATCGCGTTTAAAATGAAAATTTATAAACATATTCTAAAAAAATATGCTTCATAAAAGAATTATTTCTGCGAAAAAATACGGTATACGATACATAAGGAAAGCCGGTGGTCTAATTATGCTGACGAAGGAGATGAAAGTGGCTCTATAAACAAAGAAAATATAAGGCAAATTAACTGTGAGAAGAGAAGGTGCATTAAAGGGAAAGGAAAAAGCTTTTATATTTAAATCACATTGTGAAAAGGACGAAAAAATATAAAATACTTCAAATTACCTTCCAACTTAAGAAGGCTAATTAAAAGATATAAGAGGGAAATAGACCGAAATGGAAGAAAAAGATAAAAAAAGTAGTCACAATAAGAAATATAGAGGAGAACATAAAACGAAGGGAACAAATAATAATGTAGAAGAAAGTGAAAACAAAAGTTCTCTCAGGCCTCCAAGACGATAGAATGAAGATGAGCTCTGAAACGAAACGTAGAGAAAGAGGACGCTTTTAAAGGAACTAATTTCTCGGCTGAGTCACAGTCAAAACGAGTGGTCTTCTAAATGAATACGGGTCTTATTTCTTTACGACGGCGGTCCCCTTTTTCCACTCTTTCTTTTTATCAGTGAGATTTTCATGGTGATGAACTCATGGTCCATTTTTCTCGGCTCAAGTGAAAGTTTTGCGCGCGTCTGTGAACGGGTGCTAAATGTTTTATGGAGATTAAAAGACAAAAGGCGTAACTTGAGACTACCCGTACACGGTTTTATCGGCCTGATTCGCAGTTCTTTATTTCTGTTACTCTCTTTTCTCGTTCTGATCGCTTCTCCTTGAAGATCTTTCTTGTTCCCAACTCAAAAAGGATTCTTATGCTGCTTTAGAGTATTAAATGGGGGGGGGGGGGGCATATACCTCCTATTTAAAAGCATTGTTGAGACGGGATTTTCTCAGAAAAAGAAGCTTTTCTAAAAGGCTCTTACCTTTTCATTCTCGCTTTCCATGACAGACCACTAGCGTAAATACTTTAATATTATGTGGAATCATTCCGTATGGTGCTTAAACGGAGAAAAAGAATTTAACCGTTAGGATTCATCTAAAAAATCATAATATCATCCCGAGACATGCCCTTACGTTACCCAGTCAAAGCTTACATATTTATCACCCACCACTATAAATCTATTAGTTTGGTGTTACTGCCTCAAAATACGTTACATTTACNACCTTGTATAATCTAAGATGCATCTTCTTCTACAGTTCCTCCCAGCATTATATCCAATACCGGCCTCAGAAGAATATCGTGGCTTAGTGTGTGCCACCACGAGCGTAAATACTTTAATATTATGTGGAATCATTCCGCATGGTGCTTAAATGGAGAAAAAGAATTTAACCGTTAGGATTCATCTAAAAAATCATAATATCATCCCGAGACATGCCCTTACGTTACCCAGTCAAAGCTTACATATTTATCACCCACCACTATAAATCTATTAGTTTGGTGTTACTGCCTCAAAATACGTTACATTTACGTCACCCGTATTCACAATTGTTTTGACAGAGAAAGCATTTGCACATTTGAAGCACAAGAATAAATCTTCTCCGAGGATTCTATCCTTAAATCGCTGCATGTCACCTTTCTCACGCCCTCGTTCAATAAAATTGTGCCCTAATTCTCCTCTTTCCTAGCATCAACACGTTTCTATCCGCTTCCCTCAGCACACACGCCCAATCCCTTTCAACTTTACCTGAAATCCCAAAAAGGCTACGAGACTTGCTATCCCTCTCTCTGGTGGAAAATGGGATTAGAATGGAATGGGGAGACATTCGCGCCGAAATCGTTTCATTATTCATTCGTCAATCTCAGTGTCTGGGTCCCCTCCCACGCCAGAGAGTGGAAGGTGTCGGACACGCCCACGTTGTTCAACGGCGGAATAGAAGAAAAGGCGGTGAATACACTCCCATTCTCCCCGAAAGATAGAGGGGAAGGCGAGTTTCGCACCAAAGCCCACCTGTCTCTGCATCCCACGGAAAAAGGCGAGAAATATTGCCCATTTTCCGGGGCGAAACCAGGTGTGGGTCAGGGTCACGCTGCATGATCACCTTAGGGGAGAACTTTATGTCGGCTATATTTTTCATACAAGTACAAATCTTACAATGAAGAGATAGGAGTAAATTAGGGTAGAGCCTCCCAACTGGCAGACTGGTGAACCATGAGAAAGCTCTTGGTGTACTGCGTACTGTCCGAAGGTAACGTGTTCTTCAAATTTTACATAAGATATTTGCTTTATTTTTTGAAATATTCTTTTGTTTAACAGAAAATCATATTAAGAGCTTTGAAATATCTCATACAAACGTTTTATTACTTCATTTTCGATTTGGAATTCGAATAAACAACGTCGTGCGCCGCACAACTTGAGTCAATTTGTAAATGCCGTGGAAGACAAAAGGCTTAGAAACACTGGATAAGGATATATTGTCTAATCTAAAGATGCTGAAATCGGGGACTATAAGAAGTCACTTTAAATTTTGATATTAAAAGGATGTGAGACGTAATATGGATTTATAAAATATATGAACACGTTGGGTACTTGTATGCTGGGAGGTTTCTTTGAAAAATTAAATTAAATAATAAATATTCACATGCTATGAAAGAAAAACGTAACAGAGAATAAATTTGGAGTTTTATTTAATTACAAACCAGTCTCCATCAAGATTGACGTTGCTTTTGGAAGGATATTTTAAATACGCAACTGAAAAAACGAAAGATTCAATGGCTGAGGTCAGAGGCGGTTGGCTGTTTTAGATTTTGTCTGGTGTATTGGAATCATCAAGTAAGAGTAAAATTGATTGCTAATGGGAGAGTAACATGCGAAAATTCTAAATGTACTCGTATAGGTGTGGGTGTTTAATAGGAACTTATCACAATTAGTCACCGAACAATGAAGTAAATGATAACAGAGGAATGCCGCTTAAAAGAGTATAATCAATGCATTACAATTGTAGAGGAAGGGGGTAAGTAAGGGGGTATGTGGTAGGTAAGAAAGTGGGAGGGAAAAAAGGTAGAAAAAGGTGAAGGGAGATGAAAGAGGAAGTGGAGACGAGGCACTTCATCAAAAACGTCACATCTGGTGTCGACGGAAAGTACAAGACAAGATATACGGGTTTCAGATTCGAATTCGAATGGAAAGCTACCGACGCCCTATGTAGTTCTGCACGATAGCAATATCTAATTGCCTTACCTCGCGTTCTTTGACGAAGTATTGATGAATGCTGGGAGTGACTGTCAATCTATGAATTTAATATCGTTATATTAGAATGTATATTGAAGATCTTTCACTTTTCCATGGTACAAACGCATCAAACAGCTTCTCTTCCAAGAATTCTTCCTTACCTTGCTTATCAATATATAAAAAGATATTCTCTTTAATAGTCTTCATGATTTCTTTTAGTTCTGCTGAATCTAGTTATATACTTAGTAGGTACGTAAGCCTATGTTTCTAGTTCCGAAGTTTTACGATTTCAACTGTACTACTGAATTCAACTAATTTGTATTCGATTTTTAAACGCACAACTTTTTGATTTGATTTTTAGAATTTAGAATCTTTGGTAAAGGTAGAAGTTTTCGTCTTCTATATTCTTCAAATTTACACTTGATCGCTATTGAATTCGATCTGCCATCAGTTTCTTTCTTGTTTCGAAATATAATCGGAATCGGGAATTTTCGTCTTATTAAGAGGATGGTCACGCTTCATCTTTAATTCATCTTTAAAACTTATTACTTGATTACTTTATGGAAACATTTTTATGGTGGTACACGCTTATTTTTCTTATTAGCTGTTATATTTTATAATCGTTCCATCTTCAACTACTTCTCTCACTTCTGGAGGTTCAGTCGTGTAAGTTGTCGAGAAACCGGTATTAAATGTCATTTCCAAACTTCGTTTATGCTTCCATTTTATATCAATCATTAATTATGCAAGGAAAAAATCTTTTTTACCCTTAATTCGTGTTAAAACAGATCGTTCACTTGGAGAGTAACTCATTGTAACTCATTATCAAAACCCTAAACAAAAACAGAATAACGCGTTGTTATTAATTGTGGAATTACTGTTAATGAATAACTAAAAGTTATGTGCTACTTTTGAAAAATTATTTCTCTTTATCATAGAATCCAGCTTCAGCCTTGGCTAATTTTAGGTCCGATTTAATTAGGTCATTATTCCATGCCAGGATGATTTATTTCTATATTCATAATTAAAATATTATATGTTGTATAGCTTAAGATTGGAAATGTCCTTATATCACAACACATCTATAGTTCATTTTCAACTCAACTATTTCGTATGATCTCATTACCATGCCTTTAACTCTCTTTGGTAACCAATGAATGTGAACCCCTGCGTCAGATTCTAAATCAGAACGCAATATTTTAATGTCTACAGCGCGGAGGAACCACTAGCACATTTCGCATTCATTCACAAAAAGAATAATTGTGACCCATCCATGCGAATCACTCTGACGAAATACGAGAGCGAATTAGATTGATATCGCTTGTTTCGCGCGGATGTGTGAACACTTTGGAACGTCTCGAAAAGACAAATAGTTTGCGGTCGGTATCTCATTTGTAGAGTGACAGATGTTGATGAATCACGCAGGGAAGAGCGTGGGGTTACATTCACCATCTAAATTTGCGTGTCTAAGCTTTTCCGAACACTGAGAATGGGAAAAAAAAGAAATTGCCCCATGAAAGTAAAAATAAAACGATATTAGGAACGGTTTCATCATTTACGCTTGTCACGAAGGATAACGTGGGATTAAAATGCATTAAAACGATCAGATTTTCAGCTATCCACAATTTAAATGTATAGCAAAAACAAGTTAAAATTTATGCTTTCAATTTTTTCAAGTGTTTTATTATTCCAATTACGATTGTAACATACCTGTAGATCGCCGATTGGCAACATTAGCTCTTGTTCATTTCAACGATTAAAACAATTTTAACTTTCCTTGCATTAGATTCTGTTGCAAGGTTATTTTATCTTCGAAAGATCAAATTTCATATTATTATCTCGGAAATGTTTATCTAAAATAACCCGAAGTACCGCTTTGCTTTTTTATACAAAATTCCTAACTTTAACACAAATCATTACCTACCTTGTATAATCTAAGATGCATCTTCTTCTACAGTTCCTCCCAGCATTATATCCAATACCGGCCTCAGAAGACTATCGTGGCTTAGTGTGTGCCCTATTATATTTCCTGTTCTTTATCCATTATTTCTAAATCCCTTCCCCTTTGTATGCTTTACAAAGCCATTCATCATTAGTTACATGGTCAACATATTTTTTGTCATTGTTCTTCCTCGCCACCACTTCTTCATGGCTAATAATCGTCTTTGTTCTGCTGTAGTCTGATCTGTCCATGTCTCTCAATATTTTTCACTCTCGAATGAATTTCCAGATTCACATTTAAAGGCGCGTGAGATGCACCATGTGATTCCCTGTCAATTACCCTGCACTCCCTACTCCAGCGCATCTCACCGAATGTCTTCGCGGAACCGTGACATAAATACGGAAGGAGCTCGTTCATTCAGGAACAGCACCTCCTGCACTCTCGCCCCCTTCCTTAGCGACGCCACCTTACTTCCACCTGCTACATACGTATTCATAAAACACAGCCGCCCTCCACGCTCCCGAGAATTGCGTGCGCAAACCGTCCGACACCACTCATTGGGCGACACGCATCTCCTTGCTGCTTTATCAGTCCCCTTCCATCAAACGGCCAGCGCCCAACGCCCGTGCGCAATGCGAGATGGAATGGGAGTGGGGAGCAGCTCGGCACCCATACGCGGGCGAGAGGGGGCACGGGCAAATTATCACGACTACGGCGCGACTCGAATGTCGAGGATCCTCTTAAATGCAAATGTCCGAGGGGTAGAGACATAAAAAAATTAAATATTCGCGGCTAATGATGATGGAGCGTTTGAGATCCGGAGATTGAAAGAGCGTGACCACTTGAAAGTGATAAGGAATTCTAATATTGCTTCAAAAAACATCGTATATTTAACGGCTACTTTCTATCTTCTCCTTAAATTTTGCTTTAACTATCGGTAGGTCTTGCAGATTTTACACTCACCCCTCCTTCTGTGTGCTTTTTCTGCTGTGGTTTTTTTCCTGAGGTTTTTCAGATAGAATTCCTGCATTTTTTCAAGTTTACCTTCCTTGCACCATTTCAACGACCATTTCTTTCAAATCTTCAAAAATAAGGATCGTGAGTCTCATTCTCGCTCCGCTAAAGACAATTTATTATTATTTTAAATTTCCTCAAAAAGATATTTTAAGGTTGGTGAATCTGAAAATAAACATTCAATTATGGCATTAAAAACATTTTAGATTTAATTTTTACTAAAATGTTTTTTTTTAAGTTAAAATAAGCTGAGTTAGCTTAGCTAACACTAATGCATTTTTCTGTATTTATAAAGGTATAATTGTCAACTGTTAATACCACATTAATTTATCCACATTAAGTTACATATTCTGCACATTCGTGTTAAAATTCAATGTATGAGAGTGGTGAACCAATATTTTCTAGTAGTATAAGCGAAAAGCATAACATGTTATATGGTTCTAAACCATAATGAGTGGATTGGATGGATTGGTCATTATGCTTATATACATAAATCCATTTAAAATCTTTTAAAAATAGCAGATCTGTTATTATTGGAAAGGAAAGTAATCTGACTAGTATTATTTTACTCCCGAATAGTCAAGTGGGCAACGCATTCCACTTCAGTGAAAGCGGTCCCGGGTTCGATTCCCGGTGGGAGCCTGCGTGCGAAATGAACTAAGCTATCAAAGCACTTTTAACAATACTGCTATTTCTGCATTCTCTATTCTACACATTTTTACAGGTGGCAAATTTCTGGTTAAGAATATAAGTATTAGCTATTCATAGCTGTGCCGATAAATCAATTTTAAATTTCTGTTAGCGCAGTTGTTAAAGCGATTCTTCTCATCCAGGCTTTATGGAAAGAGACGCGGACTGAAAGAGAAATAATAAGAACTGAGTATCCCCTTCTCCTTACTGTCCCCTTTCCCACTTCATTTTATTTACATCCGGTCACATCCGGTGAAGTGCTGGTCGATGGGAGGAGGTCGGTAGCGTCCCGCGACACTCCTATGCATCCGGAAGAGGCGGAGGCGGTGGTCTCACTGGTGAGGGAACGAACCGAAGGAGAAGGAAGAGAGAAAGGGAATAGGAACGAGAGATGGGAAGAAAGAAAGATAAGGAAAGAAAGGGAGGGAACGAATACAGTCCCTCAAGGTACCTGCTTGGCTCCCCCGCATTTTCAAATTTCTCGCCCCTCTCTTTACCTCATCCCTCATCTATACACCTTTTGCCTCTGCCTCCCTACCTCCCTCCCTTATCCATTTTCCCGCTCAGACCTTCACTCTCTTATCTCCTTACCTTCTTTTTCAGCCCAAGATAACCTTTCTCGACCCCCTCACCACTCTTTCTCCACAGCACCCCTGTCTCTCTCTTTCTCTCTCAGAACACGTATTATATTCCCTCTCATCTTAGCTATAGGTGTGGGCCCTGGCGTGGGTGTGGGTCTTAAAAGCGTGAGATGGTGTAAAAAAAGATCATTTTTTAATGCTTATTCCATGTCAATTGATACACCCATTACATAGTGTTCCAGCGTGTTGCGACGAATCATTGTTCGCGAAGTAAAGGTTCTCAGATAAGATGCTGTAGATTGTTTTTCAAATAATATTGATTCCTAAAAACAGTTGGGAAACTCCTCATTTACATTCGGATCCTAAATGGAGTCTATATTTGGACTCATGGATAAACTTGATGTCTTCTTATCTATCTGCAAATTGCTCATTCCTTTTGATTTTTATACTATTTAACTCTAACTCATTATTGCTCTATTTCCCATCCAGATTATATATTATAATTTTAGAAAGATATCTACACCGAAAGGTAGAGATCGTCCAAACAATTTGTTGATTTTAACCAAAGTTAAGTTTTAAACAATAAGCCTAATCTTTGATGCTACTGCCGCTAAAATTGGTCATTAGTTAGTATTTAGCTACTTCAATGATCTTCAATCATCGCACACTTTTGGAACTCATTCATCATGTAAGCTCACCATTCTCCCACACAGAATGGAAATTTGTTTGATATATTTTATTGTTCTTGGAGTGAGGTATTGGAACGATCTACCGAACCCCAAAGTTGAATGCCTCTAATTTAATTCATTCAAACGGACAGTCTCAAACGTACTACTAAACAAGGATAATTATTGTCACTGCACATCAATACCAAGTATCTCCCTCACCACTACTAACGTTACTAACGTTATTCTTTCGTCCTTCCAATATTCATAGCATATATTATCAATATTACTATTACTTTTATAATAGCATTGAATTAATTTCTATTATTTGTCTTGACGATTGTTTCATTACCTATAGAATTATTAGAATAATTTTAATTTAATCACTACTATATGATAATTAAATGTAGATTATTGTTAATCACGGCTTGAAAATTGTAAGTGACCTTTATTCGTTCTCCTTCTGTAAAAAAACCGTATAAGTGAAACCTACCCTAAATACACAGTTTTTCTTCGCCAACTCTTCTTCCTTATTATTTTCATGTGTAAGACCTCGCCCATAGTTGACCACGTACAGTCCATGCAACGCCATCATAGGACGGGACAAAAATGTCGACACTCAAAATCAAAAAGATGTTGTACCTGATTTTATTATTCCATTTCTATCTGTGTTTTCGCGGTTGATTTTCGCTCCCTTTCTTGTGTGAGCGTTTTTCCGCATCGTGGGTTTTTCTCTGAAAGCCTTCATCCGAGGAGTTCTTCCCTACATATCCATCCTATCCTTTTTGATGTGTGTTTTTAAATGATTTAAAATGTTTGTAATTCTATAACTATTCCATGTATGACTTCAGAGGATAGGTGTAAGAGAGACCTGCATGGGCCTAACCTCGCTGAATAATGAGTTTTATTATAATAATAATAATAAACCAGAAGTCCCAGCGGGAAAGTACTTTCATCAATTACATTACTTTACGTCCAATTTGGTGAAGTCGCTGTGATATTTTATCTACAACAGAAGGTTAACCTTAAAATTCCAAAGGTCCAAGTTAAATTTTTTTAGCAGTACCACATTTCAAAACGTAAACTTCGGGTTACATTTGAGAAGAGAGCAAATTTTTCACCATAGCAGTCATATTTCCACTCATGTGTTTATAAAGGCTATATATACTCTTAAATCAGTACCAAAACAACTCCTTTTAATATCTTTCTGATTAATGCTACCTTCCATAAATATCAGCAAATCTCTAACGCTTTGTTTGAAGAGGAAAATCGTCCTACCTCCTTTTTCATGTTCCTACAACTTCAAGTCATCTCTTTTCTGTGAGTGTTGGTTTCGCATTTCTGCAGACAAGAAGTCAACGAGAGATCACTTGTCACTAGCAACCGTCTTCCACACTGTCATCAATATTCTAATTAAGCATAGAAAAGAAACATGTGATTTTCTTACTCATAATCAATTTCTGAGTTTTACAATGTATGTAGTTTGTCCATATTTCCGATAACTGCTGGTCCTTCACTTCTAGTTAAATATAAAATGATAAAAAAATTTCAATATTTAATTATCATTTTCTTATATTAAGCATTTCGCATGCTGACTTCGTACTTTATTTGGCGGATCCTTCTTCACGATTCTGATTGGAAAACGTCCTTCAAGGACTATAAAAAAGAAATGCATGCATAGAAGGAACGACTCCAAGTCTTCCCATGATGTTATCATGTCGAGACGATCAAACTCTCAAGTAAATACGCCATAAAAACAAAATAACGCCAAACTGCGTGAGATACTCGAACGTATGGAGAACGTTACTAGTTTAAATTCGGCCCGACGTCCGATGGATATTTGAATAAAAGTCCGCGGAGTTTCATCTCTGAGGCGCATCTCGCCATAAAAAAGAAACAAATGACTGCTGATCGTCGCATCTCCATCGCTTCCACGCACCACCGATGAGTTCTTTCATTCACAACAAGTGCTTCCGGTCTTCATGGACGCAGTTCACGCGGGAGTAGCGTGACTTGATGCCCCTCAGGGAAAGGGTCTCCAGTTCGAATCGAGGCAAGGGCAATGACATCTCTCCCTTCTCGCCAATTCTTTAGGCAGCGGAGCCCTATTAGGACGTTTGACGGCGTGAGAAATTGCTCTCCATTAGTATCTCTTCTTGTCGGAAGCGGCGTCAGCATTGCCAATTTGTGGTTATTGAATACATAGTTAATAAATTTGTTTTACTTCTGGTTTGTGATGTATTAAGAAAAGTTTGTAAATACCAAAATCGGAAAATTCTGCATAATCCAGCAGATTATGATCCTGATGGTGTTTTATCATTACATTTCTATTATTTTCTCTTCAGAATATTACTACTTGCAGTATCGTTAAAAGTGATTCGACAGCTTAGGTCATCACGCACGTAGGCCCCCACCGGGAATCGAACCCGGAACAGCTTTCACTGAAGTCGAACGCATTGCCCACTTGGCTATCGGAAGAGCAGATTATTATTTATCACGTCAATTATGCGAAAATTAATAAGTTTAGGGTATTAAAGTTTCTTTCCCATAAAGGGCCTCAGATAACGTTTGTATTCCCCTTATTTTTTTTAATAATAACAGGTAATGAAAAATAGTAATTTTTCATCAGAGTTATTTTAAAAGTGAGTATAATGTTTCACTTACAGTGTACATACAAAAAATTTGTTTTTCTTGCACAGGTAGATTGGGGAAAGATATTCTTTGAAATTTTAAGGAATAAATTACTTAGCGGTTTGAAGTAACATTTTAAAGGCCACATGCCGCCCGTGGTCGCGGATAGGACACTATTTTAAAGCAGTTTCTGGACTAGAATTATAGCAAAATCACCGTAGTTTGATGTTCTCTAAATCGCTAATATTTTCTGTATTTAAGCAGGTTTAAAAAAATCTGAACCTTATCGACAATCAAGTCGTACAACAAACGGCTTTGGTACTTAGCTTGGAATACCATCGAAAAGGAGGAATCGATTTGTGAAGAATAAACTTAATTGAAGATTCATCTAACTTTAAACTTAAATAAGATAAACTTTGGCTGAAACGCCTGTTTCAGCCAAATGATGGCACTGAAATGTTGCGATTTTCCAATTCTAATTGTATAGAAATATCTATACACTAATTTTGACGTCAAAAAAAAACTCAAATTCAGGTGCGACATAAGTTACTACAGTTATAGGAAGATCTCATGCTCACTAGGATCTTGGGGTTCATCTGAAAGTTTATGGTAGTACCTATGATTGAAATGTAGATAAAAAGTGTCATATTTAATTTAGTATAATCACAATCATATTATTGAGATCATAAGCTATTGCTTAAGCTGCAAGAATGGTGGATCGACTCCAAAATAAAATTTACGGAAGCGTATAGAAATAATGTTAACCATCGCCTTAGATTCTAAGGCGATGGTTAACATTTTTACCTTCTAAGGCTTAGAAGGTAAAAATGGAAAGGAAAACCTTTTTCAAAGATTTCTCTCTTGTAATTAATGGATGCGCTCCGCAGGAACATGTGAGCACAAAATTCGTGTTGTAGAGAGGGAGGCTAAAGAGAAGATTGGCCCAATAAGGGCAACGCAGTCGCCGATGAATGCGTATCGCGTCGCTAATTAGGTTGAGGGAACGAAAAAAAAAGTCGTTCAATAGAAGAAAACCGCGTGGCTTTCTCCCGGGCATCGGAAATACATCTGTCGATTCTCCTTGGCTATCTCTAGCCCAAGTTGGGGCACCTCACGGAAGGAATTTGGGATGAGAGAGGCTTTAATCGGCAGAAAGAGACGAAATATTCCGAGGAAACGGGACGTGATGTTAGCCATTAGCCTTGATCGGAAGTCATACTCCCGACTGCGGTTGCGTGGGTTGCGCTCTTTGAAGAGGACACTTGCATCTGGAGAGGAATTCTTATGTAACGTGATGTCGGCTTCTTTTGCCATCTACATTAGGTCCTGAACATTACTATGTGAGTCATCATTTTCTAGTCGATACCCTCTTTCCTTTCCCCAATGTTAAAATTGCCTCCGTATTTTTATCATTAGCGCTAATACCTTGATTCCTTGAAAGTACGATATCTTATTCGTATATTTATTTCCCCTTTTCTTTGGATTAGGTCTTATAATAAGAACGTCCTGAAAAGTCATGATAGGAAATTTTTTCGTAATCTTTGCTTATTTAGCAATCACTTGGTAATAATGATATTCATTTTCTTCTGTTGTAGGAAAAGTATTGCATTTAAGTCTTTTAACATATTTTACTGCAGATAGAAGAATTTTAAATCAGCAAGAAGCTTAATTCATATGAATGAAAGAGGAATTCCCTCTCCTGGAGAAACTTCTAAATCTGTTTCGCATTGATACCTAGGAAATAATAAATGTACTCACTTACTGATTGTTTATTAACAGAAATAAAAAGTTAATAACTCTAAGCTTAACCAAGTTTGAGGAAGTTCTTTTTAACCTGCTGCATCCCCGTGCTATGTTTCGTTGAAATTCTTCATTATCTCAAAAAGCATTTCCATCATTCACAAGATCGCAATATGATGTTGATTTCAGTATAAAAAGTTAATGAAGTAGAAAATTTTTATTCGAAAGATTTTGAAAAGCTAGTTCATGATGAAGGTTTCCTAAAATGTATACAATTGTGATGACTGAGGTCAGTTTTGCGTCAGTGAAATTTCGCTGAAGCGTGAACCTTTTCAATTTCTTTGATGTATGTTTTAATTTCCGAAAGACAATGCAACGACTTTTAAAAATCCTATTTATGTCGGTTTTTCCTTTTCCGTAATCCTTAAAAGAATGAAAAGAAGAATGCCAGAACATGTTGGTGGAAGAGAAGCTGAACACTTGTTGGAGAGTGGACGAACAGAAGAGAAATTCAGATAAGAACTGAAACATCCGCGAGAGAGTATGTTGAAAGAGATTGGGAGAAAAAATCTTTGGCGAATCTAGATACAGCGGAGTTGACGCGAACAATGATTGATACTGATGGGTATTTTTGAGAGTTATTAGCCTTTTTAACTGCACAAGGCATGGGAAGCCTTAGGCAGAAGAAAAAACCTGACTCAAGAGGCGTAGATCAGGTCATCAACCCTTCCTTTCATCCTTGGGTCTCCTCTTTCTAGACTTAGTAATGGACTGCTCCTAACAGAGATGTTTAGTCGCCTGTCAGGCTTCTAAATTTTTAGAGCCACCTGAAAATATCTTTTTGTAGATTGGATGTGTCATGTAGTCCATATTCTTTGAAACTGGTGGATTGGAGTGGTCCGTTTTAGATTGAAAGAAACCACAGCCGTGCCAATTACAGTTGTAAGTAAATACAGTTGTATTTATCTTTTATAGTTCAGCTACAAAAAGGTTTAAGCATTATTGAAACACATCATTGAAAATTTTTCTTCTGATTCGAGAGAAATTTCCCTTTCTTTAACAGTAATCGTACTACCTGAAAAATAAAAGTACTCGAAATAATTGAGGATATAAAATGAATGATTGAAATCGTTTGGGCATCCTTAGAGATATCTCTCTTCAATAACTTAAATATAATCATTTAGGCCTTTATACACTATAAAAGAAAAGATTTGATTGATTTTAGCATTTCCTGAATAATTTTTAAAGACTTCTAGTCTATCATTATCACTTGAAAGCATCATTATTGAAGGTTTCATTTTCTTTTGAAAGGATCTAATTACGGATTGGTCAACCCAAATGTCACGAGAAACAAAAATATTGAAGATAAAGATTTTACATCATAACATATCATTAAGATTGAAGATGATCTTTATATCCGTTTCCAATAACTGAAATTATTTTATAATCATCTAGATGGGCTAAATTCAAGAGTTCGTCAAACAAAAGCCAACGATGGCTAAAATTAATCTTTACAGTAAATTGTTTGGAACACTGCTGCTTCTAATTTGAATACACGGACATAATTAGGTATTTAGATCAATTTGAAATCACTATGGCAAATACAATTTCCGACATCTGTTGGCAGAAATTTCCGCAACTCCTCTCAATCGATTCTAGATTCTTTGGGGATTGAGATTTTTCTCAATTTATATTCTGGAAATATCAACCTCTCAATAAAACTCATCGGTATGCATATAGAATGAATCGTAAAACAATCTTACCCATAAGGATCCCTTACGAATCACTATGGGACCTCACATGAAGTGAGGCGTAGATTTACACGCAGCACTTTCGTGTTTCCTGCAGTTGACGCTTATTTCTTTCTTTTCGCTTCTTTTCCTCTGCCTTTTTCTGTCTTCTACTTTCCGATCACAATCACCTTCCGCTTCCGTCGATGCACCAGGGCGATGCACCCCCGTATCTTTTATGCAATTCCATGAATGCATTGTTGTGTCTATCATCCTCCACCCTCTGCATTTCCCTCATCACGTCCCAGACAAATCTCATCCCCAAATTTTCCGAATAAGGCGTTGTAAATCGCGTTAGTTGTGATTTTGCGCAGACGATTCCCACGTTCATAAGACTCAATCGACCGGATATCACGCGCTGAGTTTCTTGCAGGAGTGTTTTTGTATCGTTGTTCTCCCCTAAGAATCGCGAGTCTTCCGTGTTCATAAAGCGGTCCATAATGTCGTGTGTAAGTTTTGCTGTTCCTACTTATTTGTTTCCCGTTAGGCGCACAATATGTTTTCTGAATACGTTAGAGGAAATGCGGTGGTTATTCCCACGGCTTGGGCGTGGACCCCTGCTGTATCATATGGCCACCTTGGTATTAAAGAGATTTCGCAGAGTTGAGAGTAACTCTCTGATTTCTAAAATGATCGTCTGCACAGTATTCACCCATGGTACAAGTTTGAACCTCAATCCCCCTGCCATTAGCAACCACAAGCTCTGGAGGGGGAATGAGGCATACTAGGCTAAGATGAAAAATGAGGTAATCTGTCCTATCTTTCCTTAATGATATTAGTGGAACAAGTCTAAGTAAGTGCACTATAATAACCCCATGGATGGAACTGTATTTATTGCATTAAATGAAGAGTGACGAAAGTTCATATTTCTAAATGCTTCAATTTATCAATTAGATTTTCCGAATACATCGAAATCATAAAAAAATTGAAATAGGCGATGAACTATTATCCATTACTTTTCGAGAAGTTTTTCGGCTGAATATAATTAATACAGCCATTGGTAGAATAATAATATGGGTAAGTATAGGCTGGTTGTGGGTCTTATTTACATGGGGGGCTCAATAAGCCTGATTTCTCCCTGTGCGCTTCCCTTTTTTAATTCAGTAGAATCTATATAAGCGGAGTACTTCTTTGTTTACGGAATATATTAAATAATTAATACGACTGTACAACATTATGTTTATTCACTACTCAATCTGATATAAATACCACTTGTAATTTAATATTCTGTTTATTCCTATCCACCGAAATTTCTATGGTATGTGCTTCTGTGTATATTATAGCCAAATAGGCATTTTAACTCTGATGATTTCTGATTCAGGCCTCGATCCGACCTTAGCTCTTCGGACCTCTGATAGCCTAAATCCGTCACGGAATACAAAACTGGGTAGCATTAACATCTCAGGTATAAAAAGTCCAAAGAAAACTATACATGTATGAAAGAGTTGAGTCTCCAAACCAAAAAAAAAAACATATTATTCAGAAAAAGTGTTCCTTACGTCGTAGTTTTCCTTAGGTTGAATACGGATTATTTTCTTCCACAGCTAAATTTTAGGAAAGTCAGTTCTCAGAAAAAGCATGCCCATGTAAATGTTCTTAGTAAATAAGACAACGCTATACATGAAAGAATGTTTTGTATATACCCTAATACCTTTTGGTATCCGATCATCCTTAACGTTTGAGTTTCATATTGATAATTACCATTTTGGTAGTTTCTATAGATAGAATTGAATATTAGAGGTGCTTTGTTGTAGTAATGTAAGAAAAAATCGCACTTTATTATTCGATTTAATACTACGGAAAAGTCATCGAATGAGCGTTTCTGATAAAGGTAAATCCTTAATACCGAGTTTATAAACTCTAAATCCAAGTTTGCCTTTAAAATATGCGATGAAAACTTACATTCAATACTTAACAAATATATATTGAAATATTTCTGACCAATAATTTCTCTTCTCAAGGTTAAAACGAAAGGAAAATAATTGCGGCTAGTAGGAGCGGGCAAGATTTTGGTGTTAGGGGACTGATTTATGAGAAAATGTATGCATGAAAATGTGTAATGCATGAAATATTTCTCTTCTATCTTATTGTTTCTACTGATTCCTTATGCCGACAGCGACATGCTCTGCATAGGCTTACTGAAGACCACCTCAGGTGCACCTGTGCACCAGACCGGTGTTTCCCAACGCGTGCGCCATGAAACGTGAGAAAAGCCAAGGGTATCCTGATGTTTGTTTATGTCCATCCTCTTTCCTTATTTTTACAGGAAATATATTTCTTGGGGTATAAATTGGTATTCATAGCGTTATATGAATTCACGCAGCAACAATAAGTTAGAGGTACTATCATTGTAAAACATTATCTTATCGATCACACACGCCATGAGCGATATGCTATATTTCTTAGCCCAGAACATCTGAATCAGTATCCGAATTCATGAAACAGCATCTCTTTCATTGTGAGCGGAGGATCAACTCCTCGAAAAAAAAAATTCAATCGTTTGAGGAATTCTATTCGGATGCTTACATGACAAATCATTTAAAGGATGACGAGGTTATTGTATGGCATTCTTCCTGTAATTTTCTAGCTATGTTGGGATCCAATCTTTGATTTCTTCATATCACGCTTCAAAATAATGATATTTTATTATGACTCTTAACACTTACATTCTCCTTATCCTTCATACCTCATGGTTATGATAAATTACAGCATAAATACTTGAAAACTTCGAACATAACATTGAGGGTAAAACAAGGGAGACGATAAAATTTTGCAAATAAATTTTATTTCGTTTTAACTAATCTCATCCATATTTATTGTGTTGAGCGCTATTGTAGAGGTATTTTTCTTGTTGATCATTTCTCTGGAAGCCATAAATGATTTGAGATCCGTTGGAGAACTGTTCTCCCATATTCTCATACATTCTTTCTTTAAAGTATTCTCCCAATTACTGTTCGATGAAATTAGGGATTCGACATCGAAATTTCCATGGGCGGGGGAAATTAATGTAATTTTCTGATATTTTTAACGTTATCACATACTTATATTAATAAAACACTTGGCAACTTCCACAATATAAAGTATATGTACACAATATACTATATATAATATGGTATATTTTGAAAGTTACCAAGTGTTTTATTTAAGATGGTTAGATCAGAATTCCACGAAGTCAAGATTGATCACATTCATTTTATTTTTATCACATAATGTTTTGAGAAATCGAGAGAATTTCACTTGCAAAACTATTTCAAGTTTATTTCTAACCCTTGTTTCGGCTATTTGTGATAGTGGAACTAATTTGTCTATGTCGGGGGTCTCTGATTTTTCAGGGACGATCCGCATGTTTACGTGAAAAATGCCTGGCAGCCCAGGATCAAAGATGTATAAAAACAACCATTTTTTTTTCAAAATGAAACAGCTTTTGTAGAAGAGAACAAGTGAAGAAGTTTTTAACAGAAAGGAAACAAAGAAATTCATGGGTATATTATATTCGCGATCTAATCATGTACAGGTACCAAATGCATTATCCCGAGGTTTATCTTTGTAATCAATATTTGCCCGAACCTCATGAAAGCTTTTCGCAGGCAAGACTTGACCTGTAGGTCATGGTTTGCGCACCTCTGGTCAAATAGAAACCACAAGGAAAGACGCGAAGGAAATCATCCCCATCGCCAACCCTCGGATCCGCCCATGATTGTAACTCACGACCATCGTCCAAAAAAGCGAGGGCCCGAGTAAACGCCCATATCTCCCCTCCGCGGAACAGGTCTTAATCAGATACAGGAAGAGATTAACTCTTCATTATCAGCGTTTCCTGCGCTTTAAGGACTACATACGAGTAAAAAGTCAAGGGAGTTGGAATTTTTTTCGTCATTCCTTAATCTCTCGGATAACCCCTTCAATCCTCCCCTTTTCACCCCTTTCACCAGTCACCGCGGCGGTTGTTTATTTTTTACTCCGTGTGCGCTGGGAAGATGGTAGCTCAGGAGTGTGGGATGTGGAAGGGAAGTGGGGGAAAAGGGCTTCTTTGGCGCGCGCCAGCTTGTGTAGTTCCCATCTCAACCGAACGCGTCACTAGGGTTCTCGTCCACAAGTAAAACACGCACAGGAAACCCTCCCACTCCGCCCCTTGCCTAGCGCGTCAGGCTATTGGTTGGCCGTGTACCCCCTTTGCCTCCCCCCGTCTCCTATGCCAGAGGAAGAGCGCGAGTAGCCAGAAGGAAGGCGACCGTAGTGAAAGAGGTGGTGCGCGAGAAATTCGTCTTCTTGAACGGAGGTGGCCGCTCATTCGTACGAGTGTTTTTACGGGGTCGTTCTGTCGTTTCCGCCTCTCGTTGCGTCTTACCAAAGACGGCGAAACATTCGGAAGGAAGGAACGTAGCTGAACATCCCAAATACTTACTTCGGCGCTTTTTTGCGGATTCGCGAAAAAGCTCTATTTTTATCGAGGATTTTTCCGTCGAGGTGGACTTCGCGGGGAATCTTCCCCCTCTGAGTTTTTTGCAGTGACTGTTTGTTCGCAGATTGGACGAGAACTTGGGCGAGAGACAGTGCCAAACGAGGGTCAAATCGATCAGTGGTAACGCGTGTTTCGAATATTGTTCGGAGGCGATTGACAGCGCGGGAAGGTCCCCGCGCGCCGCTGTTGCTCTCTCTCTTGGCCGGTGGCTCTGGTCGGACGGTGCCCATTGCGGACTTGGTTCCGAAGGGGCGTGTTTGTGTTTCTTGATCGGAAGGAAAGACCGCTCCTCGCCGGTCTAAGAAGGCACTGGAGGTGTGACTTGCATTAGTGTTTCCATCCGGGAATAGTGGGTGTTAACGTGAAATTTCATCCATCAAGAGGGTTGTCGAAAAATTATGAAGAACTGGAAGATCCCCTAGTTCTTGCAATCGGAGAGACCTTCGGAAGTGAGTGACAATAAGTGCGATATCAAATTGATTTTGAAATTTTCGAAAACCGAGAGACTAAGTCCACCTTCCGTCTTTTTAACGCGCAAGCACAGTGGTTGTGGCCAAAACTGAACGAAGTAGTGAAAAATAATTAGAAGATACATTTCCCGTTTTGTCTAAAGTCGATCGACGCAGCAAGGAGTGACTGAATCGTAGAGAGTTGGTGCATCGGAAATCGACGAGTGGGTGTCTGCTTGAAAGAGGAGGTGTTAGATCCCGTTCGCGGAGAAGAAAGCGGGCGGCGCTTGAGAAACGGTGAGTTATGCCTTTTGCATCCTCGTCTACCATCGCCCTCGCCGCTCAAAACTCCCCGGCTTTGCCCTAGTTGTTTAGCGTTGGATATTCGCTCTCTCCCCCCAAATGGACTGATTTTCATAAAAGTCTGTATTTGTAAAGTAATGTATACAAAATTTGTCCATTGACCCTCCTAAAGCAAAACATTCCTTCCTCCCTCCTATGGGTTAAGGAATAGCTCAGTAAACTGTGCAGAATTTATGGAGTGAACGTAAGTAATTCCTATGTATTCACTAAGATAAAAAATGTCATCGTTTAGGTTTATTACCATAGTTATCCTCATTCAAACAATTATTTCTTTTGATGCCCATCAAAAGAAACCTTAATCATAACAAAATTTTAAAAAATCGAAGATTTCCTGGATCAATCCATTTGTATCCTCGCTTAGCTGAAAACTTACATTTAGATTAAAAAGATTCTATTATTACATTTAAAAAATATCTACTCTTTCATAATAAGCTTGATTCGTTAGGTGAGCTGTTAGGTTCCCATACACAGATTTATCTCCTTGATCAGAGGAAAAATCTCCCATACAATCTGTAGCCCTACTTTTCATTGATGAAAAGCCGCCCTTAACCTCTAAAACGCGGACAATAATTCTCCGACTCTCGCGAGTGGGTTACCCCAAACCGGTTTGATATTATTTCACTCCGACTTTCGCTTTCTTTCGCTTAAAAATGCGTTCAAGTTGCCGATTCATAACGTATTTTCGCAGTAACGAAGATAACTTTGCCTTATTCATCAAATTTGAAGTAAACAATTATCTTGGAGTAATTTTTTCTCCGAAATATCGTTCATGATCCTTATGCAGTCGTTGGTAAATAATCTTTTATTTGAACATGATTTAAAATGTTTAATTACATAAAAACAAAACAGGTGAATTTTTATTTGGAATATTTCCGTTGCTCAAAAATTTCCATGTGGTGAAAGGCTTCAGTTAACTCTTTGTTAACGCCTCTCCGATTTTTGCGGGCTCAAGTTCGACCCATGTTTGAATATCAGTTCGATTTAATAACTTAGATTTAGGAATTTCAATTAACTCAAGGATCCTCGCATTATATTGAAGATGAATGGATGGAAAATGTATAAAAATCTGAGTCTGATAGGGTTGCGTAGTTAATTTATTATTTGAAGCTTTTATTCAACTCTCATTAACGGTATTCGCCGTACATTTTCACAGTGTACCAAAGCCAAATAGATTAAATATTCTAAAGGTAGAGAGATAAAATATTTTACACTATTAGGAGTTCACCGTGCGTTCACTAGTTCAGTGTTCTGGGCTGGAGGGTTAACGCGGGAAATTTCCGGAACCTCCTATTCTTATAGCATGAAGTGTATATGTGTGATATTGTGTAACGTTGGATGTGAAATGAAAGACGTTTGACGTGAATTTGCCTCACAAGTCTGAAGACTAAGGTTAACAAACTCTCTGACTTCTTTTAACTGTTAACCCTGCGATTGCCTGTCGATCATCTCCGTGGCAAAACCATGCAAATCTCGGTTGCCTCTTTGCTTGAAGGAAGTCACTGGCAGCTCTTAAGTTAGCAACGGATTTTCAATTGACCTTTAGCTTGTGACTTCAGCGTTTCTTCGACGTCCGATTGTCGTGTGGAAATGGACGAAACATTCGGGGAGGAAATTCGATTACCGTTGGAGGTAGACCTAGAAAACGTGTACCCGGACTTCTGCAAGGAAGGTCGCTAACCTCTCTGGTTTTTATTTTCCTATAAAAGATGCGTTAAAACAGATGGGAGATTAAAGTTCCGTTTCCTTTCGCTGTTTTGCATCCGGAGAATATTTTTAACGCGCGGTTCCTCGATTGTCAATTTAACTGGGATGCGAGATGGAGTCCTAATGGAACCTCTTCCTCAGACTGGCAGATGAACAATAAACCCGAAGTAGGAAACGATTCGTGACCTAAAGCCACCGGGATGCGATTTTATTACCCAACCAAAGGACCGGTTTCTTTAAAATGTCCTCCTCTCTGGATTATTCCTACTAGTATTACAGGCACTTTTAGATAGGCACCGTCAAACATCTTCCAATCCCAAGAGTTTATAAACTCATCTTTTGACCCTTGTTCCGACAAAAGACCGAAAAATCTTCGTTGCGGTGTGAATGATTTTGAGTTCACTCTACCTCGATAGATTGCGGTGAGAGAGTTAACGAACCGATAAAACACGAAACCTTTGGGCACCTTCCGGAAAATTTTGTAGAATACCGAGGCAGGATGTCGGGCGAAGCCACAGAGTGAGTCGGAAGAACCTTCATAGGATTCGGGTAGCAGCTGAGGAACCCGCTTCCATCAGTTCGTGAGCTATGTTTTGGAAGCTACGTAACTTCACTATTCGGCGGTGGCGCGATAACATTTCCAAAAGGGGAAGTCGTGAATTTTTATATGCTCCGCAGGGGTCGTGAACTTTTCGGATTACGAGCGACATCTCGGAGAGCGTTTAATTCTCTACAAGGTCGTCACATTTATTGGAAAATGTTGTGTTTATCTACGCTAAAGGATGTTCTTTCTTTGATCCCATGTCATAATTCCTTCGTAAATGTAGTTCCAACGTCAAAATCATCTGTTGTCTTTGGATGCTACGGAACGATCGATTTCGTGGTTGTTTTAGGAAAGGCTTCTCTCTAACGCGTCTGTAATTAAAGGTCTTAATTAACTGATATAAGAGCTTAGAGAAGAGGGTCCACGAAGAAAATCGCTTTAGATTGGCGTCCCGCAGTTTTCAAGTGCGTATCCCATATATCATGCTGAACATGTCTTCTAAGAACAAAGGATATAGTGGATAGAGTTATGGGTCGTTCGCAGTAATGGACGAGAATAACGAAGGAAATCCGTCATCGCAGGATCTCTATTCGCATTTCCAGACCACCCACTAGCTTTCGATCACGAGCGAGCTATCCATAGGAAGCCGTCTAAGTAATGGAATTCTCTGCATCGAGAATTGCTGACTGTCGTTGGAGTCCTCATGGGAAATAATTAACCGTAGCCTTCATTTCCTGTTTGATATGACGAAAGTTAATTTCAATAAATCGAATTGATATCTATTTATGAGCAAGTTGTCCGGAAGACGCAATCAATAGATCCAATTTCAAGCTCATCTCTATACATTCTATCGTAGAAATTACGTACTAGGTTTCATTATTACGTATTACGTACGTAAGTTTCATTTACATGAATAAGAGAGAACAGATCGCAAGTATTTGGCACGTTTTGTGGAGCATCTGTTCTTGAAATAGCCTTGCATTCATTGATAGGGATGGTCATCGTTATATTAAAAATACTACTGGGCAAAATCACAATTTTTCTACTATTTTACCAAATATTTTCCCTAAGCAAACGAAAACTCTCAGTAAAAAATATGTAACTCTTCAGTTAAAAGTGTGTGCCGATGATTAATTATGTATATTTATTTCAAGAAAGATTACGGTAGTGACGGCTTTTTACTACGTAATGGTAGTAATGAATATCCTTTGCTTTTCCATAGAATCAAGGTCTAAAATTTCTTGACTCTGAATCTCGGAACCTGTTTTCCGATGTTATGTATTGGCGATACGATTGCAATTGCCTATCCGATTTTCTCTTCTGTTAAATTTCCCAAATTTCCAAAATTTTATTTGCTTGTAAAATCCGCGGGGATTTTTATCCCAGCCTTTGACAGATTTATCTGGAATCCATTCAAATTAACCGCCAAAGACTGCCGATGAAAACAAATAGTCTCCAGATCGTCCGACGATAATGCGAATTCACGCCGAGCTTCCCTTGAAACATCAGCGAACTTATTTCCGCGCCTAAAAGCAAGGGTTTTCGCAGATCGCTCGAGTTGCGCGACGGGTATATTCCTCCTCGAGGCGTAAAAGATGCGGAGAAAAAAAGGCTGAATTGGATAAATGAGTCGTAAAGATCGACTTTAATAGTTTAGATGCGGATCTGGTTGCGAAACGGTGGGGAAAAGGAAGATTGTGGAAGATGGAATACATCCCATAGGCCTTGCTGCCCTAAGGGGGACATTTTTTTTTATCGCTTTTTACTCCGAAGATTTACGAATGAATTGTGCTATTGACTGGGCTGTGGAGATTGTCGTGAATGTTAAGGTTTTGCTTTTCTTTTTTACTCACTTTATGATGTCCATGTCCTATTTTTTTAGGTGTGAAATGTGCGTCGTAAAAGTAAAATATAACCCCGATATAATAAAGAATTATTTCTTGAGTTGTCATGGCTACACATGCTTTTTTGATTAATTTTTGTCGTACTTCTTTAAAAGATTTTGGGACTAGTTAATTAATGAATGATAATTCGCGAATTTGAATACATCAAGTCTTTTTTTGCGGAAGAAACTAATTTTTAATTTTTTTTGTATTGCTGATCATTCTATTCTTCTTTAATTCTAGAGTTGATTCTATTTATGTTTTTAAAAAAGTAGTTCTTAATATTCATACTTTAATATTTCATTAGCTCTTTCAGTAATTAGCAACGTGACAACTTACGCAATTTTTTTATTCTTCTAATCCGGAGAATGTTCAGTTTTAATTATGTAACATCAAGGGCTTATTTCCACACTTTCACTCACAGTTCAATTCGTAACGTGTAATAACCTTCAGAAAAGGGAAATTCTTTTTCCATATATTCAATATAATACGCTCGCACCTACGTCAATGTCATACACTGACCTCATAATACCGGAAAACAGTTTAAATATCTGGCCACTGCGGTAAAACTCGATAGTGGAAGAAGCTGATTTCTATTAATTTCTGTGACAGCTTACGGCATATTTCGCCAGCAGAAATTTTCCCTATTTCCCTTACGCACGCAATAATGCATAAATATTTTTGCCTTATAACTATTTTGTTTCCATTACTCTACGAGAGTTAATTCTCGATAGCAAAACAATGCTTTATCATTGTTGTATTAGAGTTGCTTTTATTGGAAGTCGGAATATGACTTCATATTGGCTCCCACTCATGTGCTATCTCTTTCGTTCCAATCCCGTCTTTCACTGAAGATTTTCCTATCCTCGCCTCCCTTATAATGTACCTCTTTCCTGTTATATATATATATATATAT